>JAJPUD010014395.1:0-40803 GCA_023553655.1 Myrmecobius fasciatus | reverse complement strand
GCAGCGCGGGCCGGAGGGACAGCGGCTCCTGCCTTCACTTTTAGGACAAACCAAAGCATTGGGGGAAGAGCGCCGAGTTCCCCAGGCCTTTCCCTGAGCATGGGGAGGGCACTCCCTGCCTGCCCTTCACACGCTGCCCAGGGCACCCTGCCCTTCAAAGGCGAGGGATCCCCGACCCCCAGAGCCTCAACTTCTTTTCTTCAGTGGTTTTGTCCCTAAGTTGAGACAGAGAAATGCAGGTAGGGTTAGGAGTGGAAGGCGGGGGCCAGACCGGGCCCTGCGTCTGTATGTGCTGGGACAATCCCTTCGGGGCCCATTTTCAAAGGGTCCTCTAAAGAAAGGGCTATTCTGCAGCTGGGGGTCACTTCAGAGGAGGGGGCCGTGCTGGGCCACCCTTCCAAAGCTGGTGCCTCATGGAGGTGCTTTACCCACGTGGACATGGTGCGATCCGTTACTGTAAAACGATCCTACTGTGTTATTGCATAGAAGACATGGCTTGTGTTAGCTAGGGCTGGCTAGATGACGGTCCGGGAGCGCGGGCGGCCCCCTGGGCACTGCGGGGACGGGGGGAGGACGGTGCCGGGCGCCTCCTGCCTGCACCACAGCTCTTGTTCCCGGGCATGCTCCTCGTACCATTCCTGCCATGGAAGGAAAAGGGGCAGGGGTCACGCGGGGTGCCCAGGGCTTGGGGAAGAGCCTGAGCCAAGAGCCGCCCCGGCCCAGCTCCCTGCTCGGGTCTGGGCCCGGGCTTGGCTCTGAGCAGGGAGGGAAGGTTCCCCAGTTTGCTCCACTGAAGGGGCAGAGGAAGGAGGGAGCCAGAAACGGCACCTTCAAACTCAGCTGCTCCAAGGGCCCACAAGCTCGTGGGAGAGTGGGGCTAAGGGCAATGGACACCACCTGCTGCCAGGATCTGCCTCCCCCGGACACGGAAGTGACCCTGGAGTCTCATGGCCAGTGCCAGGGGAGCTCCTGTGACGGGCCCATGGTCTCCAGGGGTGGATGAGGGGGAGGTGAGTGTGGGTGCACACATGTACATGGTCTCCAATGATGGGTGTGTGTGCACTGTACGTGTGGAGGCGTCAGCTTCCCAAGGAGCCCCCCGGCTCGGTCTGTGACCCCGGGAAAGGGCAGCCATTCATGCTGCCACGGGGCGGGCTCCCTTGTGGAAGGAGCACCCCTCGCACCACTGACCAAGAGCCAGCATGCTCAATGCGCTTTCAGGCTGGCAAAGCACAGATTATCTCAGGAGAACCTGCAATGAGCCTGTCGGGGGACCCTGCTACCCCCAATTTACAGATGAAGAAACTGTGGCTTAGGCTAAGGGACTTGCCCAGGGTCACACAGCTAGTAAACGTTCCAGGCAGGATTTGAATTCGGGTCTTTGGGACCCCCTCTGCAGCACTCCACGGGCCGGGCAGAGGCTGGGGGAGGCAGGACCGCGGGCGGGGGGTCAGTGTGGCGGCTCTTACCTGGATCTCTTCTTGGTACATCTTCAGGCTCAGGTCGCTTTTGGTCTTTGACCTTTTCCCCAGAAACACCACCGAGTTTTGCTTGAAGGAGAGAAGGCCACACATTACTGGGGGCCTGCAGCAGGAGGGCCCCAAGCTGTCCGTCCCTAGGCCTTCCTGTCCCGCCCCTTGTGAAAGGCTTCGGCCACTGGCAGAGGAAGAAAGCAGCCCCGGCCCAGCCGGCCGCCAGGGACACCTACCCCGGATTTGTCCATCTGCAAGCGGGTCTTCAGCAGCTGAGAGACCTCGGCCCCAGAACCCTGGCTCTGCCGGTAGAACTCCAGGACTGCCACCAGCTCCTCCTTGGAGATGTCCTTCTCCAGGATGATGCCGCTGTCTACTGCCGGAGGAGGGAGAGAAACAGCGGGAGCTTCAAGCCGGGGCTCGGGGCCTCCTCAGGGCTCTCCCTGGGCCCCGCTTTTCTCAAGCCTGGAGGTTTCAAAGGCAGCCGGGGTGCCAGGCACTGACCTTCAGAGTCCTGGTTCTTCCGGCTGTAGTTCATGCGGAAGACGAAGGCGTCAAGGATGAAGGCCACGATGATGGTCATCACCACCTAGCAGGGAGGCAGAGGAGGGTCAGGGAGCCAGCTGCACCAACCTCTGAGACATGGCCTGGGAATGGGGGCTACGTGGTCAGGCACGGGAACTTACCATGGTCACGATGTAGAATATCATGAAGTAGAGGCGGCTCCAGTGGGAAGTCTGGGAAGTGACACCTTCCTGCAGACCAAGGGGAGAACCAGACCATGAGCTGCTTGGGCACGCAGCCCTCAGAGCCCCAGTGCACTGTGGGCACCGCAAAAGTGCCCTGGGGCCAGCCCACTGCACCGGGCAGACGGCCAGAGAGCTGGAGGCTGAGGCAGGAGGGGCGGTCAGGCCCAGAGGAAGGATGGGTGCAAGTGAGGGATGACTGGACAGTCAGAGAAAGGAGTGGGGGGAGAGGCCCCAGCGTCAGTCCCGGCCTCCGTGGAAGGTCTCGGCAGCAGAGGCTTGGGAGCAGGAGAGAGCTTGGAAGCTAGCCAAGAGTGTGGCCCTGGGCATCCAGAGGGGGGCCATCTTTGGCCAGTCCTTCGCAGACAGGGAAAAGGAGGTGGGTGAGCCAAGAAGGGCCCAGGAGGCGTGAGCTACACTTACCATGATGATGTACCAGTTGTTGACCACTGTAAGCTCGAACAAGGTCACTGCCGTGGGGGGTGGAGGAGGAGAACAATAAGAAAGAGACTCTGGGCAATCCAAAGCTTTTCAAGGTCAGGTCTTTCCCCCCTTGCTTCCTACAGGGACTGCTGCCATTCAGACCATTCCCTATGCACAGAGTGAACTGCGCCCCCCACCTTACCCACCTTGGCTCTCTAGTTCTCTGGCAGCCTTAGGGCACTCACCCTGACTTGCCTTGAAAGCTGGGCGGCTCCATGGATAGAGCCCCCCCACTGGAAGGAGGAACGCCTAGGTTTGAACTTCCCTTCACACAATGGACAAACCCCCCAGCCCCTGGTGGCCCCGGAAGCCTCTGAAGGCCAGCTGGCAGAGTTTACACTGACGGCCGTGTGCCCTCCCACATCACAGCCCATGGTCTTTCCCCCACTTTCCCAGAGCCGAGCCGGGGACAAGCCCAGGGTAACATGGGAGGGCCAAGAGGGCAACATGGGACCGGATGCAGATGGCAATGGGACGGCTCAAGGAAAGGCGCATTTAGGGCTGACAAGGACCTGGGGGTATCCCCTATCCCTGATTCTCCCAACCTCCTCATCACATCACAGCCTCCCTGGTCCTCCCTTCTACCTCTTCTAAACCCCCCCTGGGCCTGGCACGTGGACCCTGCCCACCCAGGAGAGAACCCGGGGCTGCTGCTCACGGCTGGCACCCAGCTGTCATTTTGGAGCTCACCAAAACTGTTCAGGAGGTTGTCGAAGTTGTTGAGATAATAATAGCCCGCGTCCACGCTGGTCTTGTTGCCCACTGTACGGTTGATCCAGCGATAGGAATCAGCCACTGTGCTGGTGCTAGAAGGGGGAGCAAGCAGAAGGGGCCTGGTGGGCAGGGGCCCACGGACGGTCCACACGGGGCCGGCTCGCTCGCAGCTAAGCCACGTCCTCGGTCCCTCGGTGCCTCTCGCTGCCGGGCCCTTTCCCTCTCATCCCTGTACCCGGTGTCTGCTCTCACCTACCTGCCTCGGACGCCAAGTGCCGCCTCCCGAGTCATGAACAAGCCCGAAAGTCTCAGTTGGTCCCATGCCTCCTTCCCAGTCCCTCTCAGCTACCAGAAGAAGGAATGGACAAGAGGAGAGGAGAAAGAGGCATCTCCTCTGAGGTTCCCTGCTCTAGGGTCCTGAGCCTGGCTCCCTGCTGGGTCTGCTTCCGTACCTGCTTCTGCACCCCGGGGGTTCTTCAAGGACCTGCCTCACCCCTCCTGCCTACCCCTTCACAGCTAGCCCTTTGGGGAGGCCGCTGGCTCCCCTCAGGAATCCCTTGGCCACTTGTGGCAAATGTTGCTGCAGGGGCAGAAGCTGGGGTCACAGACTCCCAACTGTAGAGAGCACACGGGCAGTGCCAATAGCAAACTCAGCAGGGTTTGCAAGAGGAAAAGAGGAAGGGCAGGAGCCTGAGCTCCCTATTCCCAGAACATCGGGCCCTAGGCACCACAACTGCCAACTGCCAGGCCCATCCAGGCCTCAGGGGCTGAAGGACAGGGGCCCGGGCTGCCTCCGGTAGGGCAATGGGCACAGGAATCCCAACAAGGGGCTCCGGAAAAGGAGGGGAGAGGAGGCGGTAGCCAGGCTCCGGCTCCTGCAGCCCACGAGCTGACTGCCCTTGGATGTGCCCAGGCCCTGCAGACGAGAGCCCCACAAGGTCCCAGGAGATCCTCGGGGCTGAGAGGCACTGATGGGGCATAAGCCCGAGGGAAGGGCCCTGGGGGGGGGGCGAGCCCACATACTCACTTGCAACAGTTGGGGTACAGGATCCCGCAGAAGAACTCCATACCCACGATGGCAAAGGAGTAGTAGAAAATGAGCAGGGTGAGGGCCAGGCTGAGGGAGAAAGCACAGGCCACAGCGTGAGCGGGGGAAGGGGCCGCCGAGGCGGCTTTGTGGGGCCTTCCCATGCCCCCTCCCACTGAGCTGGTGGCCTTGGGCAGAGGCGGGAGAGGGCCTGTTAGCACCTGCAGCCTCCCCAGGGGAATGAAGGCTCCAACCCGCCCCCCCCCTCCTGGGAGAAGTCCCAAGGGGCTGAGCTCAGACAGCTGGGGAGGCCCCCCTGGGCTGCCTCCCGGCACACGCTGCCCCCCGGCCCCTTCCCTCCCTGAGTCCTGGGTCCCAGCAGAGATGGGGTGGTACCTGGCCATTCGGGGGAGCAGCTCAAACATGGTATCCAGCACATTTCTGTACCGCTTTTTCAGTTTAAACAACCTGAGACAGAGAAAACCAATGGATCCCTTGGAGGGCCATGGCCCCTGCCCCCTTTCTTGCAAAGACCACCCTGGCTGAACCCCCCCCCCCACTTCCTCATCTGTGCAGAGAAGGGAAGGAGCCGGGCGTGTCTCCAGCACCATCCACCCCCTTCAGAGACTCCAGGCTCACAGGCAAAGGAGCTAGTTCAGAGGCTGCTAACTTGGGGTCCGAGAACCAAAATTTTGTGGGTGGGCCCGGGAACCTGGACTCTGAAGATCTGGGTCATTGCAATTCCATGTAACTGATTCCTTTTAAACTTCTATGTTTGCATTTTATCCATTTAATGTCATGCTTCTGAGCAGGGACCCCAAAGCGGCCCGGGGGGCCAGGACACCTGAGGGATGGCGGCAGCAACAGGCCTGGAGAGGGGCCCTCGAGAAGCCCAGCCTCCTGCTTCTCCCAGGCGCAGACATCTTGGGGCCGGGGCCGTGCTCCTTTACACCCTCATGTCCTCCCAGTGACAAGCAGAGCAAGAACTCTACATGGCACCCTTGTGGGCTGGGAGGCAGCAGCAAGCACTTGCCCACCAGCAGCCAGGTGGCAGGAGGAGCCTCACTGCAAACACAGTGGCAACGGCAGCCAAGCCTGCAGAGGGGCTAAGGGTCACGCAAACAAGGGGCAACTTGTCTCTGTGCCTTCCCCCAGGGCTATTGCCCGCAGCTCCACGACCCTTCGTGAGGGACCAAGACCCCCGCCATCTGGGAAGGCTCCTCCAGCAAGGAGGGCCGGGCCGGGCACCGGAGAGCCTGCGGCATGCATGTGGCAAGGCCAAAGGAAGGCCAGCCAGCCTCCTCCAAAGGCTAAGTGAGGGACAGATGGGTCCCCCAGAGGAGGGCAAGACTGATGGAAGGACAATGGTCCTGGGGCTTGGGGAGTGATCCTTCAAAGGAAAACTTGGGCCTCCGGGCATCCAAAGGACTCGGGGCCAGAAAGGTCTCTGGGAAGGGGCCAGAGTTGTGATTCTTTTTTAAGCTGCCACACGGCAGGGAGGCTGACGATATCTCAGAGTTCAGCCGGGCACAGGGCCGTTTCCTGTGCTGTGACAAGAGACCCGAGAGGCCGAAACAGGAGAACTCTGACCTGGGGCCTCAGGCCCTCAGGAGGGAAGCCAGGGAAGGAGGGATCTGGCCAATGAGAGTACCTGTATCCCTCACGAATGAAATGAGCAACCACAAGCCCTTCTTGTGGGCCATTTGTTCCAGGAAAAAGAATCCCTAGGGATCAGCCTCTGTGATTTCCCCAGGCAGCTCCCAGAGCAGACCAAGGGGATCCTCTGGCCTCCCCCCTCACCTCAGGAGCTGGAGCGGGCGCAGGACCACGATGAAATAGAACGGCTCCATGTTGAAAGCCAAGGCCAGGAGTCCCAGGAAGGCAAACGCTGTTACAGAGAAGTCAAACCTGGAAGAGGGAAGCAGCAACAGCCAGTGCATCCCCCTCCTGAACCCCACCCTGACACGCCCTGGACAACAGCTCCATAAACAGGTGACCCCGCAGTTAGCCCGTGGTCCCTGAGCAGTGGGGTCGGGCTCTGAGCCCGAATCCTTTGCCTTGTGGCCTCTATTACTGACTTGGTCACAGTGTGGATTTAGGGCAGACACATCTAAAGGGCTGGGCAGGAGCTCTGCGCTCTGACCGTTAGGGAGGAAGCTCCAAGGACCTTCCTGGCCGTGGGTGAGGCCGGGTGCCTCGCACCCCTTCTGATCCCCGAGAAGACTGGCCCCACAAGCAGCCACAAGCTAGAAGCCCCTGGGGACGGGAAAAGAAGCTCTCGAGGATCCCTAGTCTTAGCGATGCACTAGGATCAGAAACCCGAAGGGGCTTTCTGGTGCCCACGTGGGGCACTGGAAATAACAGAAGCTGCTTCTCCCCCGCCCCCCTTCCTTTCACTCCTGGCCCTCAGGCATCCCCTGAAGGAGGGGGTCTGCCAAGCAGGGAAGTGACTTTCTGGGTCCCACGACACCTGACGGTGATGCTGGGAGAAGCACTGGGTCTCCCCTATCCTCCCGGCTTGGAGCTTCTCCCTGAGGGAGTGTCCTCTTTGGATTGGGAAGCTAAGTCTACTAAAATCTCTCAGCTAAATCAAGGGTTCCGGGCTCGTACCCAGTGAAAGACGGCCAGGTTCTGAGCCCCATGCAAGCCGGCAGTGGCAGGGCCAGGCCAGGCCTCTCTGAAGCGCTGTCCCCACTGGCCCCTTCCCCCCCTCCCACTCACAGGTTCCATCCGGAGGTGAGATATTCCACAGGCCCCAAGCCGGTGGTCTTCAGGAGCAGTTCCACCGCATAGACTGTAAGAGAAAGACACTAGTCTAAGCTGTGCCCGACGAGAGCCTCTCGCAGCACATCCCACCTCTCCCCTCCAACATCCCCGGCTGCCTTCTGCAGCTTCTCTGAGGCTCTATGTCCCAAAGGTTCCATCTCGGGCCAATCTCCTCCCAACTAACTTTAGCACCCCCTTCGTACTGATCGTGCCCCCTCTCGGGGTGAACCAAGACCTCCCCTTCTAGAGGAGCACAATCAGACACTCCCCTGTGCCGAGAATCGTGGCACGTAACCCAAGGAGGCTTTGAAACCTGTCTATTTCGAAGCTTTTCTTTTAAAGTAGAAGCAGAAGCTCAGAGCACAGGCTTGAATGGCCTAAGGTCACACAGCCAGCCAGAAGCCAACTGGGGACCCCCTCATAGGCCAGATGCTCATCTCCTTTGGGAGCATCTGGTCCCGGGAGACCCGGGATGGAGCCGGCTCTTGCTTCCCCCGGGGTGACCCAGCTTTTAGTGAAGAGGGACTGAGTTTCTAACTGCAGCCAGAATCCCCCTCCCGCCTTCCCCCTCTGAAAGCCTTTCTCGGTTTCCCATGGCCCAGAGAACTCACTAGTGAGGAAGACGATGTAACTCCAGGGCACGTTTCTGGAGAAGAAGTTTCCATCTGCAAAGCAGAGATGGGGTGACCTCAGGGATCAGGCCAGACCCTGCCTGGGCCGTGGCCAGTCCCCCAGCTGGTACTGACCTTTCAGCATGAACGTTTCCACGAGGATCCATATCCCATTGATGGCCACCACCACATCTGGAAACAAAGGCAGGCTCATGGCAGGGCCACAAGGTTACTGGCTTCATCATGGGTCCCAGAGGAAGGGTCCGGGGGCATTCCCTGGACATCTAAGACTTATGGGAGCAGTCCCAGGGAACTGCCACACTGTCCGACCCACATCCCCCCACCCCCCATCGCACACGTGATTGTTTCCCAGGCACTGTTTAATATGCAGGCTCAATTCACCAGGGAGGGGCTCATGGGGAGCCTGCTGTTTCCTCCGAACTACCCCACGTGCAGGAGGGAGATTAGCTTCTCGACCTGGCTTATGCTTAGAGATCAAAGGAAAGGGCAGCTCTCATAGAAGGGGTCAAAGTCAAGTGCAAAACATGAGAGTAACTGGTCCAAGGAAGTTCACTGGATCATGACACAAGCAGGCCCTGCCCCTGCCCCCCTCAGGGGAGAGGAATTCAGCAGGACATCCTGCACATCCACTCCATACTTACACATGAAATACTGGAAGCCTTTGGACTTCACCAGGATATTAATGCCTAATGGAAAAGAAGAGCCATTAAAAGTCCAATTGCTTTCTTATTAAGATACGGTGCCCACCCTGCCTCAGGTCTGTCCACCCTTGGATGCCCATCCCCCTACAGGGAATGGGAAGACTGGAGGCAGAAATGGAGAGGGCTTCCTCTGCGGGGGTTGTCTGGGTTGGGGTCCAGAGAGTCCTTGCCTCCGTCTCCATGAGTCTTCCCCGTCTCCCTCACTGTTGATGGCTCACAGACTCCGCCACAGAGCTCAGCATCCACAGAACAAAAGTGGCCCCAAACGCCATGCCCTGCCCTGGCACTGCATTCCCAGCTGGCTTCCCAAACCACTCATCGGTTCAAGTTCCTGCCTCGACCATGACAAGGACCACCCTGTCAAAAGTCACTTGGCGGAAGGCCTGGGCTGCTGTTCAGGGCCCCAGCAGGATATGCAGTGGGCACAGCGCCCATGAGATGCCCATAGACTGTCCGTACAGTGCCCAAGCATAGAGCCCACCTAAAGGGTGTCACTCCCCAGGGCAGCAGACCATGACCACCTGAGATAACTAGAGTAATGCCATCTGCCTCATTATCAGCATTGAGCCTTCCTGCTTTTCCCTTCCTGGACTCGCCAGCCCACTACTAGACCAATGGATCCTGACCAGACACAGTATTTGCCTGGTCTGACGCTTCTGGCTAATATGGAAATGTTTTGTATGACCACAGGTGTATGATCTATAGCAACTTGCTTGTCCTTCTCAAGGAGGAAAAAGGGGAGAAAATTTGGAACTTAAAATTGTTTTAAAATTCAAAAATATTAAAGTTTTTTGTTTATATGTAATTGAGAAAAAACCCTTTTTTTTTTTTTTTTTTTTTTTTTTTTTTTTTTTAGTGAGGCAATTGGAGTTACACAAATTGCCATGGGTCACACAGCTAGGAAGTATTAAGTGTCTGAGGCCAGATTTGAACTCGGATCCTCCCCGCTTCAGGGCCACTGTTCTATCCACTGTACCATTTAGCTGCCTAAGCATCAGAAATGAAAAAGGTGAACTTACCACCAATGAAGAAGAAATTAAAGCAATAATTAGGAGCTATTTTGACCAACTATATGCCAACTAATTTGACAATCTAATTGAAATGGATAAATATTTACAAAAATATAAATTGCCCAGATTAACAGAAGAAGAAATAAAAAATAACCCCATTTTAGAAAAAGAAATTGAACAACCCATCCTCCCTAAAAAAAAATTTCCAGAGCCAGATGGATTTACAAGTGAATTCCACCAAACATTTAAAGAACAATTAATTCCAATATTATGTAAACTATTTAGAAAAATAGGCAAAGAAGGAATACTTCTAAATTCCTTCTATGACACAAATATGGTACTGATACCTAAATCAGGAAGAGCCAAAACAGAGAAAGAAAATTACAGACCAATGAATATCAATGCAAAAATTTTAGATAAAATATTACCAAAGAGATTTACAAAAATTTATCAGCAAGATAATACATTATGACCAAGTAGGACTTATACTAGGAATACAGGGCTGGCTCAATATAAGAAAAACTAATGGTATAATTGACCATATCAATAACCAAACTAACAGACATCATATAATAATCTCAATAGGTACAAAAAAAGCTTTTGACAAAATACAGCACCCATTCCTGTTAAAAATACTAAAGAGTACAGGAATAAATGGAGTTTTTCTTAAATGTTAAGCAGCATACATCTAAAACCAACAGCAAGCTTACTTATAATGGGGACAAACTAGGACGCATTCTCAATAAGATCAGGGGTAAAACAAGGATGCCCATTGTCACAAATGTTGACTTTAGCAATAAGAAAAGGAAAAGAAATTAAAGGAATAAAAGTAAGCAATGAAGAGATAAAACTGACACTCCTTTTCAGATGATATGATGGTATACATCATCTAAAAACCTACTTGAAACAATTAACAACTTTAGCAAAGTTGTAGGATATAAAATAAGCCCATACAAATCATCAGCATTTCTATATGTTACGAAGGAAGCCCACCAGCAAGAGACAGAAAGAGAAATTCCATTTAAAATCTATAGACAAAATAAAATATGTGGGTGTCTACGTGCCAAGACAAACCTAAGAACTATATGAACACAATTACAATACATTTTTCACACGAATAAAGTCAGGTCTAAACAACTGGAAAAATATTAATTGCTCATGGGTAGGCCAAGCTAATATAACAAAAATGACAATTCTACCTAAATTAGTCTACTTGTTCAATACCATTCTAATCAAACTACCAAAAAATTACGAAGCTAGAAAAAATAACAAAATTCGCCTCGAAGTACACGTAATTGAGAATAAAATAAAAATTAAATGCAAAAGCAAATGGATGAATGAATAAATGAATGAATGAAGGAATACTTCTTGTCTTTCCTTTTTCTAAACAAATTAACTAAAGGCTTATCTATTTTGTTGGTTTTTTTCATAAAACCAACTCTTAGTTTTATTAATTCAATAGTTTTCTTATTTTCAATTTTAATAATCTCCTCTTTCATTTTCAGAATTTCCAATTTGGCATTTAATTGAGGGTTTTTAATATGTTCTTTTTCTAGCTTTTTTAATAGTAAGCCCAATTCACTGATCTTCTCTTTCTCTGTTTTATGCAAGTAAGCATCTAGGGACATAAAATTACCCCATATAACCACTTTGGCCGTATCCCACAAATTTTGGTATGTTGTCTCATTATTGTCATTCTCCTGGATGAAATTATTGATTGTGTCTATGATTTGCTCTTTCACCCATTCATTCTTTAGAATTAGATTATTTCATTTCCAATTAACTTTTGGTTTATTTTCTCCTAGCCTTAAATTGCATGTGATTTTTATTGATCATGATCCGAAAAAGATTCATTTACTATTTCTGCCTTTCTACATTGGATTTTGAGGTTTTTATGCCCTAATACATGGTCAATTTTTGTATAAGTTCCATGGACCGCTGAGAAAAAAGTAAACTCCCTTCTGTCTCCATTCAATTTTCTCCAAAGATTTATCATACTTAACTTTTCTAACATTTTGTTTGCCTCTCTAACTTCTTTCTTATTTATTTTATGGTTTGATTTATCTAATTCAGAGAGCAAGGTTGAGATCCCCCACCAGTATAATTTTTTTTTCCCTGAGGCAATTGGGGTTAAGTGACTTGCCCAGGGTCACACAGCTAGAATGTGTTAATTGAGGCCAGATTTGCACTCAGGTCCTCCTGACTTCAAGGCTGGTGCTCTATCCACTGCATCACCAGTATAGTTTTGCTATTTCTTCTTGCATCTCTCTTAACTTCTCCTCTAGGAATTTGGATGCTATATCACTTGGTGCATATACGTTTAGTACTGAAATTGCTTCACTATCTATGGGACCCTTAAGTAAAATATAGTTTGAAGGGAATGCTTCTTGGCCAGGCACAAAACCTGCCAGAATTTGCAGTAGGTACTCAGTAAAGAAATGTTTCCTTCTTGGCCAATTAAAGGATAGAAGAGAATACAGCACATATGCCATCTCCATCAAAGAGCTACCCATTAATTTCCTTGGGGTCTCTCCTTTGTTATACCTGAATAGTAACACATAGGCCAAAGAGGCCCAACTGAAGCTGGGCCTCTGCCCAGAGGCCAGGCCTACTTACCTCCACTCAGCCTCTTGGATAAGGCCCAACCAAGAGCCTCCACTGACTCCACAGATATCAATCTTTTAAAAAACCCAAAAAAACTAAAATCTCCCTTTTTATTGTTTTCAAATCATTCTCATTTCCAAATATCCCCCAGCCAAAAGCCATCTTTTGTACAAAAATTTTAAAAGAAAGAACGCAAAAAGCACTTCAGCCAAACCAATGAACCCACCATGACACCCCCCTACCTCCAACCTCTGGTCCCCCACTTCAGAGAAAGTTCAAGGACACACACCCAAAGTGGTCAGTGGAAGGACAAAGCACTCAGCTCTGGGGTGCTTCTTCCTTTCAGTTTCACATTAGGAGTTACTGTGTATAACCCGAGGGAGTTACCTTTGAAAATGAGGAAGGCAGTACGGGGAAGCTCATCAAACCAGTGCTCTTTATTGCGCTTTGCCTGTTGCCAGAAAAGACAGAAGGGAAGCGGAGGCCCACAAATGGTACTACCCTGGAAAGCTAGTTCAAAACAACTTTTTTTTTTCCCCTCCCTCCCTTACCTCCTCCCTCTCTCCCTCTTTCCTTCCTCTCTCTCTCCCTTGCTTCCTCCCTCCCTTCCTCTCCCTTTTTCCTTCCTTGCTGTCCCTTCCTCTCTCCCTCTTTCCTTTCTTCATCCCTCCCTCTCTTCCTCTCCCCATTTAACTTGCTGAGTGACTGACCCTTAGAATCTGGTTAATGGGAATGAGTCCCATTCTGGGGGGCCCCAAAAGGCGGTGGTCTCCACTGCAGTGAGGGCCCATGAGCCAAGCCCAGCTCTCAAGGGTGGTCCTTCAGCTCCCAGGCCTTACCTTACCCCAGCCCCCCACCCCCCAGTTCTTCTCCCAAGTGCCCTTACCTTCCACTTTAAAGCAACAACTTCATAGATATCGTAAAAATCCTTCAAGCTGTCAGGGGCAAAGGGGACAAGTCACCACAAGCTCCGTGGACTCCCCAGCTCCCAGCCCGTCGCTCTTCCCACCTCTGGGGAAAAATCTTCAGAGCTATGTGGGAGAGCCCAAGCAAGTTTGGCTGGAGACAATGGAGGCCCCTTCAAAATGAGGGACACAATACAAGATCCTGGATCTCACTTGCTAGCAGCAGAAATTGAGACCAAGAGAAGAGAAGGTGGGTGCTTTGGCCAAGGTCACGTGAATGACAGAATCAAACTGGGATTCAAACCCAAACTCAATGTTCTGTTCTGTTAAGCTGCCTCCTCCTCAACACCCTGGGAGAAGCAGGGGGCTCCCGAAGCCTCGGCCTCTGGCTCTGTGTCCCTACGGGTCACTCCTCAAGCACCAGAGCCACCGATACCCCTGAGGGAGTGCCAGTGGAGGATTGGGGAGCCTGGGCTAGGCCTGGGCCTGGGTCTTTGTCCTTTCCCTCCTGAGAATGCTTCATCTTGATGGGGTCAGAGGCTGCAGGGCCAATGGAAACACCCCTTGGGGAATATCTGGATCCCTGGGGACACCTTTAGAGGGAAAAATCTGCCTCCACAGTAGGGACAAGAGCAGGATGCAGACCTCCCCCGGGCCCAGCTCCCCTCCTGCGGCACAGGATCCTCCTGTTAAGTCCCTGAGGGCATGTTTCTGGGGCTACACCAAAAATCAGAAAGCTTCTCTGGGAAGGGAGACCCCCACCCCCCACCCCAAGACTCTTCTTGGCCATTTCCTTAGGGTCATAGAACTAGAGTGGGGAGACCTTAAAGACTGCGTGGTACAACTCTTTCGTTGTACAAATGAGGAACCAGGCAGAGACAGGTTAGGACCCTCAGGGTGTGCAGGTCAGACATGAAGTGGCCAAGGTTTAAGCCCAGGTCATCAGGTCCCCCTGACCCACACTGCCTTTCCTCTCACCCCTGTGTGTCCTTCAGTCCATTTCTTCCATCCCAGGCTCCACAGTCCTACCTGAGCAGAGCTGTATTGCTTTGATTCAGGGCTTTGAAGGTGAGATAGCGCTCTCGAGCTCCCATCCGGGGCTTGTAAAACCGCATCAGGCCTTCAAATTGGCGGAAGGAGATTCCCGAGGGCCTCTAGAGAGGGCACGGAAAGGAAGGACAAGATCTGTGCGGCTGGACACACGGCTCCCTCTAGAGCTGCTCAGGCAGGAGACCGGGTTCTGCCAGTGACCAGGATGGTGCATGCTGGGAAGGTCTGCCGAGACCGAGACCGCGATGCTGGGCAAGTCACCTCCAAAATGAGGAGGGGAGGGCGGCAGGAGATGACTTCTGGCTCCTTCCCTCTGGAAGCAGGGCCCACACATGGGAGGAAGCCCCTCCCCATGCCCTTGGACTGTGTGTCCACATGTGTCTGCAGGTGCACGGTGCCCGTGTCTGGCTCTGTACGTATACACACATAAGCATGTCCCCTTGTCTGCGTGTGGGTCTGCATGTGTGTCCCTGCCTCTGTGTCTCTCCCGCAGCCCCTTACCCGCTGGCTGATGAGCAGGCCGTATGCGTGCTGGATGGCCGTACGCTTGTGAAGCAATAAGGACTTGAACTTGCGCTTCTCGATGCCGTTGAATGTGTCAAACACAACGGCCAGGAGCTGTGAGAGAACAGCAGCTTTAACTTTACAAACAGGCTTCTCCTGCCATTGCAGGAGGGAAGCCATGTATTAATATCCCCATTTGACAGAGAAGGAAATTGAGGCCCACCAGCTAAGGAAGAGTCTTGCTGCTTCTCAAAAAGAAGCACCCAAGGCCTAGAAGCCTGGAGCCCCCCGCCAGGACCGTCCCTCTCACGAGTCACTCCCAAGGCACCTGCAGAAGGCTCCACATCCCATGGGGGTAATTACACTTTCACCTTCTTGTCTCGGGTCTCTGCACTTTGTAGTCATTGTCTGTGGAACTGAACCCCTCATGGGCAACACCCCCCCGGCTGACTTCCTTTGTCCCACACGTAGCTTGCCTCTGCTGCCCATATATCCCCATGGGAGCCGGGCACTGAACTGAACCTGGGCTCAATGCCTGCTGGTTCTGTGCCTCAGTTTCCCCCTCTGTTCTCTGGCAGGTCAGACCAGTGTGGAAGTTGAGTGTGGAAGTGGGGTCCATACCTCTCACTGCCTCCCTGACCCTGAGCCTCAGGCCCAGCACAGAGCTGGAGGACTGCTCGCTGCCCACTCACCAAATTCATGATGAAGTAGAGCTCAATGGAGAGATACACGATGAAGAAGATGCAGGACCAGGGGTTCCGGGAGTATGAGGGCATCATGACATCTGGGAAGCTGTGCCCCAACAGAGCCAGAGGGAGTTAGTACCCCCCCCCCGGGCCCTGCCCGACGCCAGTGGCCTCCAGTCAGGCTGGGCCTCCCTCTAGTGGTACATGGCACCCTGTAGGCCTCTTGCCAAGCTCTCCCCTCCGCCCTGAGAGCAGGCTAGACTTTGTCCAAAGGAGCATGAGCCCAAGGGCTCTGTGGTGCTCTCATGGTCGGGGAGCCTGCTTCCTAGACAGAGACCTGGGCTGCCTCCTCCTTCCCACTCTGAGGATGCCCATGGACCCACAGGGCCAAAGGAAATGCTCACCAGGCCCCCTTGGTGGAAGAAAGCGTTTTCCAGGAAGGGAAAGAGGGAGCCTGGGCTGAGTAACTCAGGAGGTTTTCTGGGGAGGAAGCCCCAAGGCGGGCTTAGGGGCCGGCAGAGGGGCCCCCCAACCACTTACTTGGCAGTGGTGAGCAGGACAAAGAGGCTGACGATGCTGTTCTCCAAGGTGCTGAAGTACTGCAGAGAGGGAGAGGGGAGCCTGAGGGAGGAGCCGAGGTGCTGGAGGAGCCTGGCACAGGGAGCCCCGCCGCTCACTGCCTGCCCCTGCTCCCCAAACTAGGCAGGGCAGAAGGGGGAATGCCTGGGCCATGCGGGCATTCCCTCCTGGCACCCCCGAGCCCCTGATCTCCTTAACCAGAGGCTGGTATCTCCCCCCCCCCATCCTGATCCACTCTGGGAAGGGGCATCTCTCTGAGCCCAGAACTTTAAAAAAAAAAAAAAAAAGCCCAATTTAACTACTTTACAATGACTTCTGTTCACTCTCTGTATTTATTTATTTTGCACATACTTACAGCCATACTTGTTTCTAATAAGACGTGAGTGCCTCGGGGCAGGCCCCTCATTGGCACTTGCCCTGCACAGTGCCTGGCACACTCAAGAGCTCAAGAAATGTTTGTGGCCTGAGTGACTGAGTGCCAACGACAGTCAGGTTCCTCTGGCACAAGCTAACAAGTGACCGTGACCCCTCAGCTGCTGGGGCTGAGAGAGCTCCCCCCGCCCCCCCCCCATTTATCTTATTTAATATTTTCCCCAGTTACATTCAAAGTGTTTTTTCAAACATTTGTTTTTAAAATTTTTAGGTTCTCTCCCTTGTCCCCATAATTAAAAAACCACATGTGAAGTTAGACCAAAAATATCCATAACAGTTAAATTGTGAAAAAACACACAGATCTCCCACCCTAATGAAAAGGAAAACCCTCAAGAAAAATTAAATTAAAAAGAAAGAGAGAAATAGAGAGTGCTTCGATCTGTATTCAGACTCGATCAGCTCCTTCTCTGGGTATGGAGTGGATTTTCTTTCTTTCTTTTTTTTTTTTTAGAAGATAATAATAGTTTTCTTTTATTTATCTATGTTATCGTTGTCATTAATATACAAAAATGTCCATTGCAAATAAATAATTTTTTGATGAAATAGGTATTGCACATACTATATTTATAATTGCTTATGGAGTGGATTTTCATCCTAAGTCCTTCAGAGTAGTCGTGGATGACTGGACCACGAGAACAGCAAAGCCATTTGCAGGTGGTCATCCCGGAACACTGCCATTACTTTGTACGCGGTCTATTTTACTTTGTCTGTGGAGGACTTCCCAGGTTTTGTTTTGTTTTGTTTTCCTGAGAGCCTTCTGTTCATCAATTTCCAGAGAACAATAATATTCCATCGAAGAAACTTGCTTTGAATTTTTCCTTCCTTCCTCCCTTCCTCCCTTCCTTCCTTCCTCCCTTCCTCCCTCCCTCCCTCCTTCCCCCCCCCTTTCTTCTTTTAATACAATTATTATTGCTAATTGTATTTCCTGAGGGGAGAAATCTTAAGAAAAGCAGATTCCCATCTGTCGATTACTCACCGGGTCCGAGGGATTTGGGGAGAACAAATAAAATCCTAGGAAATGGAAGAAACAACACATGTGGGTTTAGATGGTCTGGCAGCCAGGCAAGGAGCCAAAGGAGTTGAGGGCTGGACTGGGACACATCCTGGGCAGCGACCCCGCCTTCTCCTTCCTCCTCCCCAGGACCCAGAAGGTCTGACAGCCACAAGATGGGAAAGGGCCCAACTCTCTTGGTCTCCCCATGCTTCTCCCCATGCTTCCGTGCTCAGGAAACAGAAGGCAGGCAACCAGCATGGGGGAGCCAAGGCCTGCCCAGGAGTCCCAGGACGGGTCACTGCCAACCCCCGGGCCTCTGTTTTCCCGGATGTATAATGGGAGCATCACCCATGGCTAAGCACGGAGCCCTGCCTCTCTGTCCACTACCAGCTCCTCAGAAGCAGGGAGGAGAGAAGCCCTGAATTCTGCACCAAGGCCACGACTTATCACGATGGAAGATGGGGAGGTGGAGAGGACTCACCCAAGATGGCAAAGATCACCATGAAGAAGAGCAGCAGCAGCAGGATGTCGATGAAGGGAGGGAGAGACTGGAAGATCTGCCGCAGGTTGCTGGAAGCAAAGAGATGATGGGCTAAGGCCTGGGATGGAAGGGCAGGCAGAGGGGACCACGTGCAATGGTGTCAGAAGTCCAGAATTCAAGTCCTGAGCATCAATTACTTAGCCTCGTTTTCAATCTTTAAAATGGGCATATAGACACATCTACTGCCACTCTTGGGGGTCAAATACAAAATACAAGGAAATGTTCTGTGAACCATAAACCAGCGCAGGATGGGAGCTTTGATTCCCCCCCACACACACACACTTCTCTGAGACCTTGCTGACTTCTATTGTAGAGGAGGAGCTGGAGTCTTGGAGAATCCTAGAGTAACTTCCCCCCAAGGTCGTGCCCCTCTGTCACAATGGCTACACCAGGGCTTAAACTTTCCCCACTCGTGACCCCTTTTTGCCCGAGAAGTCTTTATGCACCCCCAAGTACACAGACATATCCAAGAGCTACACAGATCACACCTTTGCAGATGACAAATCAGAGTTCTGTGGCCCCTACATTCAGTGCCATGATCCCGCATCCCTCTAGCTTGGGACCAGGGGCCATTACAGGGGATTACTGGGGGGTGAGGGGCTGCAGCCTTGGTAGGGGGAGCAGGAAGGCCGGCCTCGGGCCACCCCTAGTGGGAGGGGGTGCGACCAGGAGAGATCTCGTGGCCCGGCTACTTTTGGAACCTGTTATTTCCCAGCTTGCTGAGAAGGGCACGAGGCACATTTTACTCCCTCTTTGAGCTAATTATCCCCTAGATCTGCTGTTTCCATATGACCCAACAGACAGGATCTGGACCACTCCTGATGCTGTCAATGACCCTTTGACCCTACTAAGGGATCAAAGATGGCGGCAGGAGTGCCAAACGCTGCCCACGGCAATCTGCGCCTTGGTGAGCGTGCTGGCCTGCCTGGATCCCGCTGCCCGGATGCTCTGGGCCCTGTGCTTTTGCAGCTGAGTCCCTTCAGGGAAGCCGGCCGCCCAGGATGGAAGGTGGGCAGAATCCCCCTTGGAGGGCACGCCCCCCCCCCCCGCTGCACCCCCTGCGCCCCTTTCTCACCGACGGACAGCACCGCAGTATCGGCAATCCACCAAGAAGATGCAGCGCAGGGCCCGCGTCACCCGCACGTGGGACGTCTGGCGAACCAGAACCACAATGGCTTCGACAAACTGGACCAGCAGCACGACCGTCTGTGGGGAGGGAGGCCAAGTGGAGCGGACCCGGGCCCCGCACAGTGTGGGCCCTTTCTCTGGCACAGCAGAGACCCCGAGGGAACAAGGAGGCAGAGGCAGGTGGGGGGAAGGAGGGGGCAACTTCAGCAGCCAGGGGCTGGGCAGGAGTGGGGAGAGCTCTCTTGGAATGGGCTCTGAGCCAGCTCGCTCTGCCCACCCCTGCCCGCCCCTGCCCCCACCACTGAAGGCAGGGTTAGTGAAGAGCAGCAACACACCCTCCTCAGAAGGAGCCCTGCCCGCCATGCTGTGAGCTGGGGATGCCATACTAGCCCAGGAGGCCCAGAGAGGCTGAGCGCCTGACCCAAAGCCACACAGCACGCCGGGGACCACATGGGCCCCATCTCTGAAGTGCACCAGTCCCCCTCACTCATCCCACCCTGCGTGCATTACCCGTGCCATCCGGGCACACGACCTCCCCCAGCTAGACTGCCGATACCTCCAGCCCAGGCCCACTCCCTGGACGCCTTCCGGCTATTTCTGTTAGGAGAGCGCCAGCCCTGGAGCCGGAGGAGGGGCTTCAGAGCTGGCTCAGGCCCTTACTAGTGGGGGGGGGGGTCCTAGGTAAGGCATGTGCCCCTCACATAAAGAGATAAAAGGAGGCGGCATGTTCCAAGTCAGCCTGGCTCAGGGGCCTGGAATCATCGGCCTGTGGTGCCATCGCCTGCCAGGCTCTGGGCGGCTCTCCCTCGCCCATCTCTCTCTCCCTTGCCCGCCTCGCTCTCCCTCTCCCGTCTCCCCCTCGCCCGCCTCTCTCTCCCTTGCCCATCTCGCTCTCCTGCCCTCAGCACCTCCCCCCTGTCTCTGCTCCAGCACATGCTGGACCTTGTGGAACAGCCGTGGGTTTGGAACACAGCCCCGACTCCCGCCCCAGCTCGGCCCCTTGGTTGCTGGGTCACTGGCCAAGTCACCTGCCCTTGGAGGCCTTCCTCCTTCATCACTCGGGGGGCGGGGGCTGGGACGGCCCCTCGCACCTCCACATTCAATGGTTAAGCGCGCGGCCCACAGGGCCCGGCCTAGGCCTAACGGCAAAGGCGGGCTCCGCGAGGCCGGCCGGCTGCCTTACCTTGACCATAGTGCGCTTATGCCGGATGAAGGTGTGGAAGCCCAGCCATCGCATCTTCATGCTCAGCTCAAAGACCACCACCATCAGGGCAAACAGCTCCAGAGTCGCGTGCACCTGGAAGACCCCAAAGGGCACGATGAGGGGCACCCTCGGCCTCCCCCAAAGCCGAGAAGCCGGATGGACGTGCCAGAGCTAGAGCAGCCTGGGGCCCGGTGTCACGGTGGGGACCCTGGCGCCGGAGTCAGGAGGATCGCGCTCAGACGCTGCCCCTGCTGCTGAGGGCCCGGGCGACTTCAGGTGCCGCCCCTCCCTTTTCTGAGCCCCAGGGGGCACCAGACGGTGCCTGGTCTTTGTCCGGCAGCTCCAAGTCCTAGTCTGAGGCCCGGCTTCGGGTTTCCAGGGGGCAGTGCAGGGAACGGGGCCTTCTTGGCGCATCTTAACCCAAACTCGCCATTTCTGGGAGGACGCCGTGATCCCGAGACACGCAACTAAGCTAAGAAGGCAACTTCTCTTTCAGAGGGGGAAGGATGGATCGGGAAAATGAGGACTGCCTAACAGCCCCAAAGAACGTGGTGTCAGGCCCACCCGTGGGACGCCGGGGTAAGAGGGAGGGTCTCTGGGGTAGCCAAGGCAGCCCCTCCGAAGCTCCCCCTTTGTTCTTTGGGAAATAACAGCAAAGCTGAGAACCCATCCATCCCCCTTCTGTTCCCTCACCTGGGAAGGATGAGGAGGCGGCTCTGAGCCCACACCAGGCAGGCCTGCCCATTGGAGGAGTTCTCCTGGGCTTTCAAGGCTAAATGAACATCAGGGACCCACAAGGACTGGGGGCCACGATCCTGATCCCTCAAGTTATGGCCTCCAGTTAAGTTATCAGGACCTCTTCTTAGCAGTAAGTCCCCATGTCTAGAAGGGGTGGTGGGAAGCACTGCCCACACATGAGGCGCCTCTCCTTGGCCATTTGTTCTCCTGCTCTCTTCACACCTTTCTGTGCCCTAGAAGGGCACCCCTTGGCGCCCCTCTGTCCTGTCCCGCGGGCTCTCCCAGGATGCCCAAGGGCACTCACATAAATGCCAAGGCGGAGCGCTGGGACAGCGGGAGCCTCGCAGAGGGAGAGCAGCAGCAGGAGCAGCGCCGTGGTCAGCTCCATCAGGTAGAACAGGTGGTTGTGGACAAAGAGGTACGCAGCCAGGCCGTGGGCATTCTTGGGGTGAGTGAAGAACTTGTCGTTATTCTCGCCTTCCTGAAACACCAAGGGCACAGAGATTCAGCACCACAGGGTCGGAGGACAGGACGAGAGGTCTGGCAGAAAAGGGGGGGAAGGAGGTGACCCCCACTTCACCAGACCCATTGGGCCCCTCGAAAAGGCTCTCCCGGACAGCACTATAAGACAAGGCCGCATGACCGGAACTCATGGGAGAGGGATGGAGAGGGAGGAAAGCCTGGCCGGTCCCCTGAGCCCTGAGCCCTCCATTCCTGTGGAAGCCCCTCCATCGCCTGTCCCCCAGGCTCGCCACAGAACAGGAAGCGCTGACGTCAGCCTCAGTCCCCTCTGTACGCTCTCCCCACAGCCCATGGGGGCTGAGTCCCAGAGCTTCCCCTTCAGGTCTGTCCCTGGCCCCCTTCTCTCTGCAATCACACCCGGGCTCCCAGGGCCTCTCAGCTCCAGCCCTCCCCCACAAGCTGCCAGGGATCCTCCCCACCCCCAGTGCAGCCTGACCATGTGGGCCCCATTACTCATCAGCTGCAGGGGCCCCCAGAAGACCCCCACCAGCATTTGGAGCCTTTGCAGCTTAGCTCCCCCCTTCCACGCCCCTCTCCTCTGTGTGCCCTGTGAGGCAGGGCCCTGGGCCCTTCGTGCTATTCCTCAAGCAGGAGGCCTGTGTCCCAGGCCAGGAACTGGTGCTTGTGCCCAACCCCTGGGACCCCATCTGAGGCTCTCTTGGCAGAAGTACTGGAGCGACTGGCCATTGCCTTCTGTGCCCAGGACTGATCCTGACTGCAGGCCTGGTGCTCTGTGCACCCTGCCACACCTAGAATGCCCTCTCCCTCTGGGCTTCCCTGGCTGGGCCCCTTTAAGCCTCAGCCTGAATCTCCTGCCCTCCCCCCAGGGCCCATCACCCCACTCTGCCTCCCCTCAGAGAGGAGCTCCCATCTACACTCTCGGGGCCTGGTGAGGGCACACAACCAGCTACATCAGACAGGGCACTCCCTAAGTCTGGCTCTGTGTCCCTGGCACAGGGCCTGGCACACAGTGGAAGCTCAGGAAGTATGCATTTCTGGCCACGCCACCCACTGGGGCAGTCTCCATTCTGGAGCTCCTCCGCTAGCGGGACCAGTTCAAATTCTACCCCTTCCTCTGCAGGTGTCGGAGCTGCTGCTCCAGGGTCCCCTTCCCCAAGGCTTTCCCACTAACACCCCCTCCTGGGGTTGAGCCTCCTTCTTGTTTCTGCGCTGGAGGCAGGGCCGGAAAAGACCCAGGGATGGCAGCCTATGCCCTCTTGTCCTCTGACCTCTTCCTTGGCTATTTCTGAGCCTGCCATCTTCTCCAGCTTGCTGACAGCAGGGAGGGCTTCTTCTGTGTATCTATAAGCCTGGTGGCCAGCACAGTGCTTGGCGGGTCATGAGAATTTAAGAAAAACTGTTCAGGGGCACTTGGCCAATGGATAGAGCCCCAGCCCTGAAGTCAGGAGGACCTGAGTTCAAATCTGGTCTCAGACACTTGACACTTCCTGGCTGTGTGACCCTGGGTAAGTCACTTAACCCCAATTGCCTCTGGGGGAAAATACTTTCAACTGAAGCAAGTCTCCATCCAGACCTCGGGCTCTACTTCTCAATTCCACTGGCAAAGAACTGCATTTTATCAGCCCCAGGAATAATCCTTTTGGGGCCACAACCTGCTGAGGGCCCCAGTGGAAAGGCCTGACTTCAGCCCTTGACTCCCACAGACTGGGAAGGAAAGGAGGAAGAAACGAGCATTTATTAGGCACCACCCCATGCCAGGCTCTGTGCTAATAAGTGCTTTACAAAAATGATCTCATTGATCCTCACAACTGCTGTCCTTATCCCCCTTTTATGGATAAAGAGACTGAGGGAGACAGAGGTTAAGTGACCAGCCCAACGCCTCACAGCTGGTAAACGTCTGAAGCTGAACTGACACTCAGGTCTCCCTGCCTCCCAACCCAGCACTTTGCTCCATTCCAGGTCCTGCCCAGGGACTAAGGAGATACAATGCTCTGCAATGGGTCCTGCTCTGGAAACGTGTGGCAGGAAAGGAGGTGAGCCTGTGGGCACAGAGCCCCTGCCCTCCAGCCCTCGGGCTCGGGAGGCTCTCTCTTGCTGGGGCAGCCGGGTCCACCAGCCCTGCGCTGGGAGGCCTTCACTTCAACGGGGCTTGGACAGATGCCCTCCCTGCCTCAGAGGCCCCCCACTGGTCATCTGGAAAGAAGGGCAGGCCACAGGCCATGGGGAGGTGGGAGTGAACAAGAGATTACTCCCGGCTCTAGGGTCTCTGGCACAGCGCGGTTTTTCCGCAGCAGCTCTGATTTCTAGGGGGAAAACACTGCTTTGGGGAGCCTTTGCAGAACGTTCTTGATCACTATTCTAGTCAGCTCCTTGGCGGCCCCGGTAAGGTCAGGGCTCTCGGTTCAGGAAGCTTGGGAGGGCGGCTTGGCTCTCGCCTCTGCTGGCCCCGACCCTGGGAGAGACCGGCTGTCCTGGCCGGGGCTGGGGCTGCTCCCCGCTGCTCTGTCTGATCCTGAGCCCAAGCCCCAGAGGAAGCCTGTCCTAGTTAAGGCAAGAAGGCTCCAGGGCAGGCCGGGCTGCTGGTGTCGGGCCTCTCACGGGGGAGGACAGAGGCCCACCCAGAGGGATGCTGAGAGCAGAGCGGCTCTGGGAGCTCCGGAGGAAGATTCTGTCATGGGCAGGCTGCTCTAGTGCAGAATATGCAAGCAGATGGAGCCTCGAAGCAAGAAGGGAATATGAATCTCCAGCTCTTCCCAAACTGCTCACGGCCAAACGGGCCAATGAGACAGATCTGAGCAGGCAATAAAGCCAAAAATGAGATTAGAGGAACTCGGTCTTTTCCCCCTACAAGTGAAAAACCTCCCCCCTCACCCTTCCTGTTTAAAGCAGGGAAGGGAAGCAGTTCCTGGCCACCAGGGGCTCCCCGGGTACTCAGGGCACACCAGGGCCTCCCCCTCCCCCAGCACAGAGATAAAGGAATGGAAACCCTCCTGCTCCGTTCAGCACAGCCATGAAAAAGGTTAGAGGCAGGACACCTGTCAGTCTTGACAGAAAGGGATCCCTTTGGGTCCCTCCAACACCATGAGGTCTTAGCCTGGTACCTGGCACACAGCAGGCATCTAATAAATGCTTGTTGTCTTAAATAAGGTCCTGGTAACAGAGCGCTCTCAGGGAATCAGGAAGCACTCGAAAGCACGCCCAGGCCAGCAGCCCTCTCCTGGTGTCCGCCCCTCTATCCCTCTTGCTCTTGCCAAGCTGGATGTTGGGTGGACATCTCAAACTCAATGAGTCTAAAGCAGAACTTGTCTGCCCCCAAACTCTCCCTTTCCAACCTTCCTTAACATCTGAGCTCACAATGGCAGTCAAGGGTACTACTGTCCTTCCAGTCTCTGGCATCCTCAGTTCCTCACTTGCACTCAATGCAATAAACATTTATTGAGCGCCTCCTGTGTGCCATGGCCAAATCTTGTCGTTCTGACCCACAAAATTGGCCTCCAGTGGTTCGCTGGTCTGGGCTCTCACAGTCCCTGCCCAAGCTCGGGACCTCATCACGTCCTGCCTGAATCCCAGCAACTGTTTCCCAACTGGCCCCCCTGATTCAGGTCTCTCCCCTCCACTCTATGCTGCCAAGATGATTCTCTAGAGCCAAACATCACCCCTAACTCAAATCTGGTGGTTTGCAATTCTAGGATAGAATAAAACTGGGCCTGGCACCCAGAGCCCTTTACAGCCTGTGCAGTTGGCCTTGCTCTTCTTCAGACCCTTCTCCACTGCCCCTCTCTGTTCCTATGAGGCAGGTGGGAGGCTTGTGCCCTGGCTGCCCCATGCCCATAATGCTCTCCTGTGCCTTCCAGACTCCCTTTAAATGCCACCTTTTACAAGGACTTCCCTGGACCCTCCACAGCTACCAGGGACTTCCCACTGCAATGGCCTTCCATCTACTCTGTATGAATTCTGGGTGAACTGGATTATGTACAAGGGACCTCTTCCATGAGAATGAGCTCTCCTTGAAGGCAGGGACCGTTGTTTGTCTTAATTCGTATCTGCAACCCTTAGCACCGTGCCTGGCACACAGTAAGTGCTTCATAAATGCTTGCTGCCTGCCTGCCTGCCTTGCTCGCCTTACTGGACTCTCCTGAACCGTGATTTCAGGGAAGCCCAAACCCACCAAGTCTCAGTTCACTCTTCATCCTCCGGCCATCTCCACAGCAGTCACACACGCCCTTTCCCCCCATGCTCCCTCATGCCCCCAATAATGATGAGCAAACGAGTTCTGCCACATTTCCTAGGAAGGGCTGGGTGCATCTGCTTCCCTACAACTCCTCACGCTGACCGGAGTCCCTCTTCACCCTCTCTTCCCTTTTGTGGGCTCTCTCCCTTTAGAAGGGAAGCTCTCTGAAGGCAAAGACTGACATCTCTGCCTCTGTATAGCTAGAACGTGTCTGACACAAAGTAGGAGCTTAATAATTTTTTTCATTCATTCATTCACTCACTTATTCATTTGTCTTCATCCCAAAGGATGAAATAAGGGTCCATCTGATACTTACCACTTAAGATCAGAATGATGGAAGCGAAGAGAATAGGAAGGGAAATACAGGGACCCAAAAGGATTACTATCAGATGGATGAACCGAAGCCGGTCAAGTTACTGCACCCTTTAGAGGCAGTATAGCTCGGTGTCAGGAGGGTCAAGGGGGAGAATCGTCAATTCTTAAGCATTAATTCAGGGAAAATCTCTCTCTGAAAGCAATCCTAATCTAGGCTGGGGGATCTAAAAGCTGCAGATCATGGCCGAAAAGTTCAAGATTAAGACACATTTTTAAAAGGCACCTAGTTTCAATAACACACCAAGGAATTTTCAAAAGCAAACTGCCTGAGCCTCCCCAACCCTAACCCTCCCAATACCTCCCACGGTGCTGAGCGTAGAAGAAAGCCTACCCCTTTGGCCCATTCACTCTACACTTCTGGGTCAGATGGCAGGGGATGGCGCAGGACTGAAGACGTTCATTAATTCACTCAACATTTAGGATACCTGAACTTTTAAGTGACCGACTAAAATGACCTGATCCACGAAGATCAACAAGTTCAGCCTGAAATGAACTGCGGCATTCTGGACAAACCTGGTGCCGTGCCCAGGAGGGAGAAGCAAACTTACCTGGAGGTAGATTGCTGCCTCTTGGTAATTCATTTCCCAGCTGGGTCTGGTAGGACTCAAGGGGATCCCATCCCCTGAGTCTGGAGTGGACACCCTCAAGTCGCCGATAACATAGTTGCCTCCATCTGCAGTGGACAAAAAGGAGAGTTGGCAGAGGAAGTGAGGGAAGAGAAGTTAGTTTACAATCCAAACAGTGAGATTCACTGATGGCCAGAAATGGGGAAAAAGTTGATTCGAGGAAGGTTTAAAAAAAAGCGTGTGTGCTTCTCCACTCTCCGTGTTCCTAGGATCTTGCTTCTGTTGGTGTGGGCCTTCCCTTCACTGGGCCAGTTCAAGGCCCTCTAGGATTTGGAAGATAGTCTCCAAGCGGCCTTGGCCAGCAATCCATCACCTCACGACCAGCCTGAGATAGGGACTCTCTGTATTTTGTTTGGCTGGCCTTTGTTGGCCAGAGCCCGGCCGGGGCCTGCAGCTGGGCCACCCTGGCAGCCCTTCCCAATCTCGGGCTCTGCCAGCATCACTTCCAAGAATCCAGGGGTGACCTTGCCACAAGGAGGAGCATCAGCATAGGGCTGTGGAGGATGCCGCTATTCCCCGTCCTGGTTCATCTGCCTCCTAACTTGTCTCTCTGACTCAAGTCCACTCCTGCTACCAAAAGGATTATTCTAAAGTGGAGGTCTGATATATAACCTCCTGTAGTTCCCCACTGTCCCTAGGACCAAACAGAATATGTTCTATTTGATCCTTCACACTCTTCCTACCTTTCCAACTTTCTTCTTGTTCATCCCTCCCCTCCACACACTGTTATGGGCCTGCCTAATTAACCCATTTGTTATCATGTGCATGTATACACACACACACACACACACACACACACACACACACACACACACACACCTCTCCCAGCACTGACAAACATCCATGTCTAAAATGCTCACCTGGAGCCCCATCTTCTTCAAGAAGGCTTTCCTGACTCTTCCACCAATCACCCTAAACTACCCCATTCACTTGTTATACATTCTATCTCTATTAGTCTTTTCCAAGAGAACGAGCCTCCTCCAGGCCAGGGCCTGGTTCAATTCTTCCAATTTCTAGCTGGACCTTAGGTGCTTAATAAATGCTACTTAACTGGCCGATGATTTTCTTCCTGCAAATTTACCTTCCCAATTATGTCTCATTTAGGCTCCTAAGACGGACATATCTCTGACAGCAACATGCCCTTAGAGGAGTTGGTCAAGAGTGGAGAGAGCGACTGCTTCCTGGGGTCCCAGAATACACCGGGTCCTCATCATCAACACACTTTCCCAAATACCACGAGGGTCTGTGATTCTGCCAATTCCCTCACCATTTCACTGTCAACAACTGGGCTGGTGTAGTAGAAAGAGAGGACAAATCTTGTCTATTCCATTTCCTGTCTGATTGACTGTGACCTCATTTTTCCTGGCTTCAATTTCCTCATCTGTAAACTAATAGGTTGTACTAGACCAATGGTTTTAAAGTCAAATAGAAACAGATCTCTGCAGTGTTGAATACTGACTTAGAAAACTACAAATTAACTTGCCTATGTTGCACTGTATATTTATTCTGTTAAGCTGTTCCTAATTATATTTTTCTTGTTTTTTGTTTTTAAGAAAATTTTATTTTCGATTAAAGTCTCTCTCTTCCCCTTCCCTAGATTCTCATCAACTGAGGAATGGCTGCACAAGTTGTATGTAATATATGACAGCGATGGAACATTATTGTGCTGTAAGAAATAGCAGGGAACGATTTCAGAAAAATCAGGGAAGACTTATGTGAACATCAAGATGCAAAGTGAAGGGAGTAGAACCAAGAGAACAATTTGTACAGTAACAACGATACTATAAAAAGAATGAACTGAGAAAGACAAATAATACATTTTGATCCATCAGTTCTGATAAATTCAAAATCACAATCCCAATGACAATCTGAAGTAGGCTGCACTCGGTTTGGTAGGCCACCTGCCGCATTTAGGTAGCAAATTTGACACGTATGGATTAGACAATTTCTTTTTTTTTTTCTTTTTGCTGAGGCAAAAGTTAGGGTCACACAGCTAGAAGTGTTAAGTGTCTGAGGCCGGATTTGAACTCAGGTCCTCCTGACTTCAGGACTGGCGCTCTACCCAGTGTGCCACATAGCTGTCCTGATTAGACAATTTCTAAGGTCCCTTTCAGCTTCAAGCTGTGAGCTTCTATCTGATTTCACAATGGAAAATACTCCAGCTGGGCATGTATCAGAACCTACTTGTGATCCAATATATCCACACCAGTGGGATCCTAATTTGGAAAACAAAACAGAAGCTTTAGGAGTTCAGGAGCCTGACTCTGGAATATCTCTAAGCTGAAGGTAAGACTGAGAATAATGCTGAGATAATGAGGTAATAGGCTCTACATGAAATAGGGCATGCATGTAACCTTCCAAGTGTCACATTATTGTTTTAATTGTGTGCTCACGTACAAGAAGCACTGGAGTGAACAGAGTCAGATTCAGACCCACCTCAAACAGGAGCAGCTGTGTGACCCTGGGCCAGTCACTTCACTGACACTCGTAAGTGACAGAGCTGTGACCAATCAGCATTGCTGGAGGGGAGTTTCCTCATCAGGAATTCTCAACACCTAAGAAATCCCAGATCCCATACAAAGCCCAAAAAGCCAAACCCACCCCCAAGTGTCACAAAAACTCTTCTTGGAGAAAAGTATCAGTTATCAACAAAGTTCAGCAGCAAGAGACACAAAAAGAAATTCCATTCAAAATAACTGTTGGTAGTATAAAATATTTGGGAATCTATCTGCCAAGGGTCAGGAACTACACAAACTAAACTATAAAACACTTTCCACACAAATAAAGTCAGAACTAATCAGTTGGGAAAATATCAAGTGCTTATGGGTAGGCCAAACAAATGTAATAAAAATGACACTACTACCTAAATTAATTATTTAGTGCCATACCAATCAAACCCCCGAGAAATTATTTTACAGATTGAGAAAAGTATCAGCAAAGTGAGGCTGAATGAGCTTCAAATACCCAGTATCGCTTCCACCCCACCTGCCGTTATCAACCTGCTGGAAACAATTGCTTACTGAGGGGGAAGCCATGTCTGAGTTCTGGGAACAGTCAGGTTATTGAGTGATCAAAGACCAAAATGAACAAAAATCTAGACAAAAGAACAAAAAGTGGAAAATCAGAGGAGTGGGGAAAGTCCTGGTTTTCATGGGATCTGGGTTCAAAACCTGCCTATGGAACTTCCTATTTTCCTTTCCTTGGGCAGTTACTTTTTAAAAACTGCCCTCCCTCCCTCCCCCTCTTCCCACCTCTCCCCACCTGCCAAGCCCTGGAGTGCTCTCTCCCCTCATCTCAGCCAGCAGGTTTCGGGGCTTCCCAAGCCTCGCCCGTCCCAACAGGCCTTAGCCCCGAAGCCTCCCACTGATGCCGGATTTATATCTGGAAAGCACTTTGCATCCTAGCACCCTAGGGCCTGTGCTCAGCAACCTTCACACATCACTGCAGAAACAACCAGGGCAGAGGAATAAAACTGTGGAGTAAATAAATAATCTGAGGGGGGAGGGCCAGGGCACAAGTCACGATGAGCAGGGTTTTCTGAAAACATCCCCAGCCCATTTCAGTAGCCGGTTTGCACACCTAGCGCTGCCTCCAGAGCACCAGGTGCTGGCAGAGGTGCCATCCGCCAATGTGCCCTTCTGTTCACAGGGATGCCGGTGAGCCAGCTCAGAAGCTCATGGCCCAGAATCTTTTCCTGGCAGCATTCTCAGTGGGGGGAAGTCCAGGGGTCCCCATCTTCACTCAATGCAAAGAGAAGGCTGCTTGCTCTTCAATTCCACCTCTAGCTGCTGCTTCTGCCTGAAATTACAGAAGAGTGAAGAACTATGTCCTTGATTTTCATTTCCCCTTCTTCCTGGCACACCATCTGCCTCTCGCCACTTGTGTGATGCCAAAGTGAAGCCCTTCCAGGCAAGCGGGCAAGCTGGGCTTCCAGCTCTGGGGGGGGCGCTTTCAGAGATGAGGGGTGAGCCTCTTCCTGATGGACAGATTTTCCATTTCCTCTTTGTGCTGGGGGTCAGCTGACAGTTGGTGAGAGGACAGTGTTTATGAAGCTGTTTTCTGGGTGCGTCCTCCTGGCCGGCAGCTGGCCTTTCTGCTGATGTGGCCTGTGGATTACAAGAGGCACCAGGCGGGAGGGTCCTAATGCCGGTTCAGAACTTTAAAAAACCTTAGCAGCAGAAGGGGGCTCGGCCATCCCGCTGGATCCCAAAATGGCTCTTCGGAGAACACGAGTGTGGGGAATTCTGGGCCTGGGAAGCAGCTCCCGCCTGCATTTGATCACAACACAGCTGCATTTCCCCAAGTGAACCATAATTAGAATAGGGAGATGAAAGCTCAGTGGCCCCTCAGCAGAGAAATCTGCCGATGGTGCCCCAGAACCAGCGCTGGCCCGGTCGTGGTGATGGGGGTGTGCTGCCCCACCCGCCCTCTCATCTGGTCCCCCTCCTGTGGAACAGCACATGCTGGTGAGGCAGCCGGCTGGAACGAGGGGACAGACTGCGACTGCGTGGCACACACATGGGGATGATTCTGCCCTCGCCATCTTGGCGCAGACTCACCGGCTACCAGTGTCCCCAAAACTAAACAGCGACCTCCACGCCAGCCCAGCCGGCGCCTGAAATAAAGGCTTGCTGGATGGTGAATGCACGAATCTGCACTGACCCCCAGGAGGAGGGCCATGCGTGCTGGGCAGTCCGCTGCCCTCTCTGCCCGGCACTGTGTCGAGGAGAATGGAGGTTGTCTCCTCCTAGCCCAGAGAACCCACGATCTCCACCCCTGGATTCCAGCGCGGAGGGAGAGCAGCTTGGGGCAGCCCGGCCTGCACTGAAGCCCCTTTTCTCTTGCTCTAGGGTCGACAAGGCTGCTTTGCATTAGGGAAATGACAAGCGAGTTGCTGGAGACATCTCCAAGAAAGAACTTTCAGCTCAGGCCCAGTCCAAGCGGGGAGGAGAGAGTTCCCGGGCCACTTGGTTGGTTCTTTCCCAGTACCCTCCTGACTACTGGGCCCATTTCATTCTTGAAAACCACGACTTGGCTCAATCACTAGTTCGCAGAAGGGACTGCATTTAGCTCTCCATCTACAACTGCCAGATAAAAAGGCCAGGCCCACATCTGGATTTCGGGAGTACTGCAGGACGCTGAAGGGCTATGCACGAGTTTGAACAATGCTCCCCATCCCCCCCAACACCCCAAGACTTCTTTTACTTGTAACTCGCCGGCAGCCAGAGGCACATTTTATCAGCTCATCATCTCGCCAAGCTGGGAGCTCTTCACCAGAGAGGGAACGCTTATCCCCGTCTACTTCTTCCCTGCCTTTGCCCAGGGTGAAAGGAGGCCCAAATGGGCAATGGGAAAGCCCCCCAACCTCTTTCACTGTCCCAATAGGAGGTGTAGCCAGAAGCCTCCGAGAGGGTGAGATGAGTGACTCCTGGGTGTAACTAAGCCGAATCAGTGCATGAGGCAGTCTCACAGACAGGGCAGGACTTCCAGGTTCGGCGCGAGAATGGGCCCAGTGGGCACAATTTGTGGGTGAGTTTGTCACACAAAGACCACGAAGAGCACTCTTGCTGTGGCCACTGGGAATGAGGAGAGAGAAGATGAAAGGTTCCCCTGGACCCCGAACAATAAGCCACCCGTGGGGGCAGCAAGGACCCCCAGCTGGGCCCCTCCCAAGGACCTGCCACTAGCTCAGACAATGCAGAGGATGGGGTCGGAGAGGGAGGGGGAAAGAGAAGGAAGAGGAAGAACGTGTGCACGGGTGTGTCCATGTGCATGTGTATAGATGTCATATGTGTATTTTTAGGGGGACAGCATATGGAGAAGGGGAGAGCCAGTCTCCCCCACGGTCATTACCATATCCCCACCAAGAATACCAGCTCACACCCACCCAAGCCTCTGGCTCTACCACTCCCTGCACTTGGGTGAAAGGGAAGCACCTCACGTGATCTCCTTGGCAGGTAAGGCGGCTGCCCTCGTGGAGCTTTGTGAGCGAAGGGAGTGAAGCGATCACATTCAGCACCCCCCCTGGGGACAGCACCCCCCCCAGCCTGGAGCAGTGGGCACCCTCATGGCCCCTCAGACCCTTCCCCAAACCTCCCTTTCCACCCCTCCAGATTCTTTTGTTCAATCCCTGCCACGCTCCCAGGAGGACGCCCACACAGGGGGGCTCCCCGCTCCCCCTTGGCCAAGCCCAGGCAACAGATCAAGGGTTCCCCACATCAGTCACCGCTCTAGACCCGGAAGGGAGTCCCACTAGGACGAAGGCCTCGAATGACACCCAATCTGGAGCTGGGTCCTCAGAGGACCTGCGTCCAAGCCCCTTGCTTACAGGAGACTCCCTCGGGTGGTGAAGGGCAGAGCTGCGCCTCAGGCACAGGCCTTCTGGCTGCCCTTTCCCCTAGACCAGGCCATCAATGATGAATGCTCACATTCAGATCCAAGGCTCCAACCTCCAGCTCCAGTTCCATAAGCCCCCAGAGGGTGAGCTTGCCTTCCCTCCACCGCTACCCAATCACCAAGGCCACAAGCTCGCCCTCGCTCCATCCTGCCTCCCACACGGGGCATACCATGGGTGCCCGGCTCCGTGAGATAGGAGGACCGCACCAAGGGCCTCTCGGACAGCTCGCTCTGGGTTGGCTCTGCCAGGCAGGTGGTGGATTGCTCGCTCCTCCGCATGTCTGCCTTTGCTGGGAGGGCCCCAAGCTGAAAGCTGGAGAAGAGGTGGGGGAAGGAAGGAGGAAGGAAGAAGGAGGGAGAGGAGGGAGGAGGACTGGGGAGCAGAAAAAGCTGCCTCTCCTGGCCTGCGGCCGGGCCTCCGTCCCCCTGCTTGCTCGAGTTCTTCCAAAGCCCAAGGGCAGCCGCTGGGGAGGATTCTTGGCAGGAAGGCTGATCCTTTTTCAGGCCTCCAGGGAAAGTCGGACAGAGGGAAACATTTTGTTCCCACTCTGCTGGTGCTCTTCCGTGGGACTGGCAGCTTCTGGCTTCTCAGGCCTGGGCAGCTCAGGGGGTTTCTGGAGGGAGCTGATCCCAAGGTCTACTGCTCCGACCGCCTTCTCCTCCTTCCTTCCCGAATCGGTCTCACCCCCTGACAAGTGGACAGGTGTCCTTCCCGGGTTTGCACACAGACAGTAACAGGGAGCTCACCACCTCACAGAGAGGCATCCCAGCTCACTCCTAACTAAGCCAAAGCTTTCGAAAGTTCCTCTGTACTCAGAGCCAGAACTCCGCTTCCCTGTAGTCATGGCAATCAGCCTAAATAAGTGATCATAAAAAGCCAGTCGGGTGGAGGGGTGGGTATGGGGGGGAGGATCTCACACAATGCGGAACTGGCAAAGCTTAACAATTTATTTTAAATCCCAACCCAAAACAGAGCATTAGAAAGGTTCACGGTACAAAGGGCAGGCAGAAGCAAACTGGGATGACCTGCCTGCACAGATGGCAACGCTTCCTCCATGCTGATGTAACACGGCCCAGACGCTCCCAGCAAAACAGCTGGCCGCTTTGCATGCAGCCTCTGAAATGAGCCTGCAGGGAATCCAAGGTTTCCGTTCGCTGGAGCGCAGCGGGCTACGTCCTAGCGGTGCCGAGTAAATAGAAACAGCTTCCATATGCCGGCCATAAAGCAGAGATGGGGAGGCAGGCGGAAGGAAACAACTCCTTGCATCAAACCCCTCCATTTTGAAGAAGGGGAGCCGAGACTGGCAGGATCGTGGGGGGTTCGGGCAGGAAAACCAGAGTCTAGGACGCAGAGGAGCGGCCTCGCTGGCCGGCCGGGGACCAGGGGCAGACCAAGGCCGGGGCTCTGCTCTCTTCTGGGCTTCAGAGAAGATGGGCAGAAAACACAGCTCCCCCAATACGGACAGATGCCCAACCCCCTCCCCTCCCCGCGGCCCCTCTTTTTCCAGAAGGTCGTGACGCGGCTGCCAGGCTAGCGCACTCTGGCTCTGGACAAGCCATGCTGCCTTGGCCCTCGGCTCCCCGGCAGTCAGAGCTCTGCTTGCTGAACTTCATCGTGCAGACAAATGAGAATATCCCTGAACCACCCTGAGCCCTTTAGAAATGGGTCCCCACCAGAATGAGGCCAGTAATCATCCCCATCATTTGCCAGTTGTCACTGGGAGCCCCACTCCATGGGAAAATAGTGGAAAAGAAGATGAAGGGACCAATGCAGCAAGGCTGGCTAGATAGGGCAGCATGGCAGCACTGGGATCTGGGGCTGCCTGTGCTTCCTGAGGTCCCCAGATTCAAGTCTTCGAGGCAACGGGAAGGGATTCTGCCAAAAGGAAGCAGGGGGAACGCTCTTCTCTGCCCAGCCCTTCACAGTCTGGCAAATGGAGGCAAGACGGAGCGCCAAAAGGCCCGCGTCAACACCACACATCAGAACAGATGAACATGAAGTCAGACCCTGTGGCAAACATCAAGGGCCACGAGTAGGGCAGGCTGGCCTCCCGAAGGCCTGGAGGCTTCCCCCCGTGCTCAGCCTCCACTGGTGGCTGGTGCCCCCCACCCCCAGAAGAAAGGGAAAAGGCACGAGTTCAAGCTTCAATCTGAGGGTCACAAATGCAGGCTCGGGGGATCATGGAACCTCTTCAACTACATGGCCTGTTCTTTTTTAGGGAAAGAAGCCCTTGAAGAGGGGAGAGGAAAACAGGCAGGGGGATTGCCAAGGAGAGCACGTCAGAAGGGCCTTCAAGGTCCTGAAAGTCCATCTTTACCCTCCCATCCCCTCTGGCTTGCAGGTGCCTGAGATTAGCAGCAGCATCACAGCCACTGGCCATAGCTGGGGACTGACCAGGGCAGGACGGGGCTCCCAAGGATGGAAGGCAAATGACAACAGGAAGGAGACAGAGGAGGGAGGGAGGGGAGCCGTGGGAGAGGGGCCGGGGAAACACTTCCTGCTGGGGCTGGGACGGAGGCTCTGGCCCTGCCCTGCCATCGAGCTCCACAGAAAACATGGCTGAGCCCTCCTCGGAAGGGAGAAGCGGAGGAAGGCGGCAGAGGCCAAGTGCTCGGCAGGGGAGGCGCGGGCCCCCTTGGAGAAGACTCCCCAGTGCTACAGCTTGGGGTCCAAGCCTGGGGGTTGGGGACATCTGGCCCCAGTCTCTGCCTCCGACATTTGCTCTAGCCCTGGCCAGAAGGCCTCTGTCTCTCCGAGCCTCAGCTTCCTTACTGTGAAATGGAGATAACGACACACGGGCCCCTTTGCTGCCAGGCTGCCGCGAAGTTCAAAGAAAATGATGGGTTGTTGGCCAATACGTTATAAATGTCCGTTAAATGCCACTAAAACCCAAGGCGCTTTTCTCCTCGGACTGCTCCTGAAACCATCCCTGTGACTGTGACCACCAAGTCCCCATCGCCAGCCCCGAGAGGGAACGGTGTCCTCTCCACCCTGAAACGTGCCCACTTGGCAGGCAGCGGGCACAAGAGAAGGTCAAGGCACTTGGCAGACTTGGGCTTGTGCAGGGTGGGAATGCTCGGGAGCTGCTAAAGTGTTCATCACGTCACTCTGCTTCTGTCAAAATGAGCTTGTTAGAGGAAAGGGGAATCTTATAAAGAACAGAATCCTGAGAGCATACAACACACACACACACACACACATACACACTCTCTCTCTCTCTGTCTCTGTCTCTGTCTCTCTTTGTGTCTATCTCTCCTCTCTTTTTGTCTGTCTCTCTCCTCTCTGTGTGTCTCTGTCTCTCTCTGTGTCTCTTTCTGTCTCTGCCTCTCTCTCTGTGTCTGTTTCTGTCTCTCTCTCTGTCTCTCTATCTCTCCTCTCTTTTTGTCTCTCTCTCTGTCTGTGTCTCTCTCTCATGCACGCGCTTGCAAACCTTTCTCTGTTTACCCAGTGAGGAGCACAGCACCTGGGCGAACATCTGTCCCATACACTCTTAGAAACATTAGGAATACTAATTAATTCTACTGCACATTGGGATGAAGGCAAGAAAGAGGAGCAGAAAGAGCCGCTGAGAAGAGAAGGCATTCTCCATCATGCAGTGGGTGCTCCTGGGGAATGGAGGGCCAGGCTCGTCTACACGTGGTCAAGAGAATAGATGGCCCCCACGGAAGCAGCAAATGCATCTGCCCTCCCCCTTCGACCCCAATGTTGCTCCCTCCTGTTTCACACAGAGCACTTTGCATGCAGTAGGTGCTCAGCATGTGTCTGTCTGAGTGATGTGCATAGACCGTGTTCTCCAGCAGGACAGGAAAAGCCTTCCCCGGGGCCCCGTGTGCTCTGCTATGTAAACCTGATCTGCTCATTGCCTGGAGGAATGGGCTGGGCAGTAAGTGCTGTAGTTTCCACAAACAGAAAGCCTGACCCAACCAGAGCCCGAAGAGGCCTAGGAGGAAGAGGGGGAGCTCCTCGAGGACCACTCAGAGAGTGGGAGCACGCACCTCTGGGAGGGCTCGAGCCCATCAACGGACAATGACCTGGTGGGAGTTTGCTTCCAATGATGGCAAAACAAGGGAGGGGCAGGAGCTCAGGAAATGGGCTGTGGGACACCGGGTCCAGACTGGTGTGAGGGATGGGGGAATCCGGGGTAAAACACAGCAATGATTGGACGGACACTGTCTGGGCCATCCCCAGAACAACAGGACACCCAGGCCGGTGTCCCCGAGGCTCCAGGACAAAGTCCTGGCCCACCCCGGTGTCCTCTGGCTCCAGATTACATGGCGATGACTCTGAGAGGCGGAACAAGCATGTGAGAGAGGGCCCCTCCCAGGGCACGGGGTGCCGCGGCTGACTCAGCATGAACCACAGCACATGGCGTCTATAAAAGGCCCAGCACGAACACAGAAAAGGTACGTTCCGTGTCCATCAGAGATGTCCGGCCTCAAGCACCCAAACGTTCTCCTTGAGCCCCCCCCGCCCGACATCACCAGATCTTCCTGCCCTTTAGAGCATCCCCTCCAAGAGAGGTATGGCCATGTGGCTCGCCTGCTGGAGCAAAGTCCAAAATGACATGAATCATGAGAGAATTTCCTATTTTACCAAAGATATGACTCAAGGATTCCTTCAACAGCTACTTCCTTTAATCCATTTTTAATCATTTCATTCCTAAAAAGTCACTCAGACCTCAATGGGGAGCAGAGCAAGGCGCGCCTGTACCCGATGGGTCTCTAACAGAGACCTTTTGCTGGCAGTGCCATGCCGATGGCTTTTGGGCAATGTGACATGAGAACCATTTGTTCTGAGAATGAGGAGAAAGTGGGAAGAACAACTGTCATGATCCCAAGGCAGCTCCTCCTAAGTCGTGGAGATGGGCGCCTTGTGGCCCTCAAAGGCGTGAGAAGCTCTCGGTCAGGTGGGCCTCTGACACCTGCCAGCTACACCACCCTGGCACAGCTGGTTCTGTGTCTGAGACCCTCCGTTCCTCCCCATATAAAGTCCAGTGGACCCCCCACGCTAGGTGCTACGTGGCACAGAGTGCTGGACCTAAAATCAAGAATGCCCATCCTCCTCAGTTCAAATCTGACCTCAGACACTTAGTAGCTATGTGACCCTGAACAAGTCACTTAACTCTTTGCCTCAGCTTCCTCATCTGTCAAATGAGCTGGAGAAGGAGATGGCCAACTGCTCCAGTATCCCCTGCCCAGAAAACCTCAAATGGGTTGCAAAGAATCAAGCATGAACAACAGCAACCCTACCCTGATCAAACCACAGTTCAGTTTTTAGAAAAAAGGAAAGGAATATGAGGATCAAGGCAGAGGGAGCCCTAGCAAGCTCTGGAGAAGACCTGTGGGCGGGCAAAGAGATCCACGTGACCAGATCTTCATTGAAACACTTGAAATTAGGACTCTTGTTTCTGGGAGAAAGCCCCAAAAGATGGAGCAAAAGCAGTGCATTGAGAACCCGTTACACCCTGACTCCAGCCGAATTTCCCAGGCTCCCTGCAGCCACTATTCCCCAAGGATGCCCTCCACCTCCCACCTCCATACCCTGGCACAGGCCATCCCCTCCTCACCCCCACCTGCTTCAAGCTCGAGTGCCATCTTCTCTGGGAAATCTTCCTGCTCTCCTTTAGTTACCAGCGTTCTCTCTCAATGACTGCAGATACACAACTCTCCACCCCCCACAATCCCTCGCTTCATGAAGCTTGCTGGATGGCAGAGGAGGGCTCCTGGGTACCCCCCGATGCTTCTCCAGGTAATGGTCAGGGGTCCCCTTGGCTGCCCCCAGTAAGTCAATCCCATCCTCCAGGTTCCCTGTCCCAGGGAAGGCCCCTGGGTCAGCGCAGCCAGCTGCAGAGCTGCTGCAAGAAAAGGTTCAGCAAGGGAGATGGAAGTGCTGGCAAAGGACCCCAGGGCTGGGACATCTGCTCTGCACCTACTAACGCATCACTGCAACTTACAAACTTTGGCTTCTTCTTTATTATCAACTTAAACCCACACAAGCACAAAGAGACTGGGGCTGAACTTCTGGCAGGGCCCTTCAAGGCGGCTGAGTCTCACCCCGGCTCCAGGTGGCCCCTCCTGAACTTCTGCCAGCTCTGTCTCTCCTCCCTCGGCAAGGTGCCCCCTCTTCTGCCCGACCAGAAAGACTCAGTGTCCCTCTGAGCAGGAGGCTCCTTGGGGCTTTTACTGGAAAATGAGGAACGCACCCCAGCCGTCCACCTCAAAGGGCCAGGAGGGAAAGAGCCTGCTCGAACCTGTCCCTGAGACCCGGGATACCCGGCGCTCTCTGCCCACAGCGGGACTTTGTCTGCAGAGCAGTTCTCATGTCCTCCTCTCCCTAGAAACACGTCTGACTCTGGGGAAGGGCACAACATGGGAGGAAGTCTGGAGGCTATCACCTGTCCTGCCCTGGGGCCCTGCACTTCCAGGCTCACGCGACCCATAAATGGGAAGTTCGTTTTCTACATGATTCCTCATTTTGAAATCTCTCTTCCACAATGCTAAGCAAGCCCAAGGTCCTCTACGTTCCCTGAGGTGGCTCATTGGGAGGAGGAGGGTCCTCCAACGGAATGGGTGGCCCCCAGAGGATGAGGCTCCCCAGCCCTGGAGGTCTGCCAGCTGGGTCACTGCAGCGTCAGTCTGATAAGGGCACGGGGGCCCCACTGAGCCCTCCCTGAGACTCAGGGATTCCACAGAAAAGAGAGAGGAAGCTTTCCTGCCCGGGCCTGCCTCCACAAGGTCCCAGCGGCACATGGCAGCAGGGCCAGGAGATCCCGGCTCTTCCTGCGTATCCTCTGCCTCCTAATGCCACGTGGCACACACCAGCTCCCCTTTGGCAGGGACGGGGCCCCCACCTTCACAGGTCATTTCCCCTCCAAACAGAAGAGCCCCCATAGAAGTGGAGCAGGCAGCCGTGCTCAGCCTTGAGGCTGACCCTGGGGAGCCCGTCCTCCAAGCAGAAGCTGCCAGAGATGCCCTGCTGGGACCCATCAAAACCTCTCCAGCTCCCTTTACTGACTTTAAGGCGCACACGCTGACTGTTCTGGCTCATGAATCCCTCTCTGAGCAAATGTGAACTCAGACCCCCCGAAGGCAATGGGGAATCGGCAGTGCTCCAACCCCGGCACAGCTGCCACCACCACAATCGAGACGGGGCTGCTGCCCGCCTTCGGAAGGGAGAAATAGCATTTCGAGGCAGGGGGGCCCGTGGTAACAGACAGGCTCCCACCATGAGACACTGAAGGCCAGGCAACTAGAGAGGCTTCGAGGCTCCATTATGAGGCTCAGGCCCAGCGGGCCTGGAGCTTGCTCGTTTTAACTGGTGCCGCAGCAAGCCTGACGACCCACCCTGGCAAGGCCCTAAAAAGCGACGGGAGCGGTGACAAGGATGGAGCCCACTGGCCACGCTCGCCGGGAGGCAGCAGAAATCTGATCGTGGCTGGGTCTCCAGCTGCCGGGGCTGCTTCTTGCCCCTGACGTGGCTGCAGCCACCAGCCGGGGCCAGAGACGACGTGGCCAGAGCCCTGCTCATGCCAGGGTCCCACAGGCCGAGGGCTGCTATCTCCGGCCCAGCCAGTGCACGAGGGGATCGGCCCCATGGGACACATGCTCTCTGCCTGGCTGGGGACGCAGGGACTTCCTGCTCCTGGAAACGGCTCATGTGACTGCTCCACTGACGCGGTTACATGAGCCTGAAAATGGACAGACGGACTTCCCGTTTCTGGACTTCAGTTTTCTTGTCTAAAGAGGGGATGACGCTGGCACTAACTTTCCCATCAG
>JAJPUD010014394.1:0-40804 GCA_023553655.1 Myrmecobius fasciatus | reverse complement strand
AGAGAGAGAGAGAGAGAGAGAGAGAGAGAGAGAGAGAGAGAGAGTCCAGTTTTCTAATTTAGCTTAACATTTTGTGGGATTTCAGACAAAACACTTTCTTTTCCTGTCTCAATTTCCCTAGTTATGAGATAGGAAAATTAAAATTCTCATCTTCCATTATCACTTTCTCAGGGTAAGAAACAACACAGATGTTATCTATTTTAAAAAGCCCAAAGATATGCTGAAGAAGATGCTTGATAAATACAAGATGGTGCTAATTCTTCAACCTCAACTAAGCAGATCACGGAGCATTCAGCCACCTCTTCCTCATTGAGATTATTGGCTGGCCCTGCCCCATATTCATTATAATTAGGTCTGAACCTCATCTTAGGTTCCTAAGGGAAAATGATTCAATTCAACTCATCAGACATTTGCATATAGGATCTCAAATTTTACAGATGAGCCCCAAGGGAGTTAAATGACTTCCCCAAGAATACACTGGGAGTGTGTACTGGTATGACCCCTCCCTATGAAGTTCCTTTGGTAGATTCAAGGAGAGAAGGTGTTCTAGGATGTACAAAGAGGGCATTTCTGAGAGTAATCTGGTGAGTAAAAGGCAAAGACTTTTTTTGTGTCCTCAGAATACAAATTTTCTGGGCGAGAAATGTCAGATCATGGGATGACTGAATAAAGATAAAAAAGGGGGGAGGGGCTAATGAAATCAGAGCAAAATTATAATCCACATTAGCATTACAGCTCCAGAGAATAAGTGGAAGAAGGAGATGCAAAATAGACACTTCTTTGTATTATTCATCTATTTTGGAATTGTTTTTAGAAGGGTTGGGTTGGGGGAGAGTTTACCCTTTGAAGAATCAAACCCTTCTGGAGTCCTCAGGATATAGCTATATGTTTGAGATGAGAAAACAACCCATTAAGAAGATTAGGCAACAGAATTTATAACCCTTTCCATTCTGGAAGTTTCCAAAGTCTGGAGCCAGTGAAGAAATCATTCATGAGATATTTATTTCATGATCTCATTCACTCCTACACAGCACTTTGGCCTTGAAATAGTCCAGTCTTGTGAATAGAAAATCTTCCCAGAAAAATTATGATAAACTAAACCTTGAAAAGAAGTGGTAGGAGATACACATGAGAGACCCCAGGTCAGTTTATAAATATTTTCATGAGTTCAGAATGAAAAAAGTAGAATTTCCATAAATTTCACAGACTGTGTGAATAGATGAGATGGAGTAGAAGCTTTCTAAAGATTTGTCCATCTTTATTTGCATAGCATCCAAGGTACTCCTCATTCTGGACATCCAGTTAAATGTACTCGAATAGAGTATTTTGTGGGTTCAGAGTCTTTTCCAAACTGTAGTTCATAAACTCCCATTGGTGTGTTTTGCTTTTGCTAGTAAGCCAAAAGACTCACTAAATTAGTAGCAAAGGCATTTATTTAAATAGCAATTAGTAAATAAATTTACTAACAGAATACTTCCCTACAAATTTTGAGTTCACTGTTCCACAAATATACCTACTCAGAGAGAAAAGTGAACTTCATAATAATCATGAATGGAATATCCATAAGGGAGGAACATATGTGGTCTGGAAACCTTCATCAAGAGCCATACTGTATGGAAAAGCGGAAAAATAAATGGATGGGCAATTCACACCTTTGATGTTGTGGCTGATAGCTTCTGCTTGCACATACACACACACACACACACACACACTGACACATAGTAGGCTCTTGATGTAATTAGGTATTGCTCTCCACTGATTCCCATCAAGCAACACATATTCTTCCATCCTAGGGGTCTCTACCACTATCTTCAGGTTCACCTGATATCTTGTCCAATATTGATCATGAATATTGTGTTTAGAAAGCATGTTCTTTGAAGAGAGGACTGTTCTTCTAATGATCTAATCTTTCTTATATTTATTGTTTGTTCTTTGTTTTGAAGAGGACAGATGATAGTTAGGTGATATCTTAATGTGAGCGTGAAGTGGATTTAAATGAGGTAGAGTTGCACAAAGTTGTCAGTATCATTTTTATTTCTGGTGTATTGAAGTTCAGCAGCAAGACAAAATTTAGGACACAGCCTGGGATGCAGTGGATTGCCATCTACAATGTCTGATCAAACTCCAAGCACTCCACAATGTCTTCTTTAGTCACCTTCATATCTTTGGGGGGGGGGAGTTCTTATCTACCCATTCTGCCAGTGAAAGTCTTCATGTACTTAGATAACCAGCCCCTAGCTCACCAATGGGTTTGAGATTACCCTCAACTTGATTTAGCCCATCAGCTGAGAAGGTTTTACTGGGATGTGACCACTGCATATGCAGTAGCTTTTTGGAGCCATGGGTGAGAGGTGGGCCAAAGTGGACCCCAAAGGTTAATGAACAACCTTGAAAAGGGCTCAGCAAACCCTCCCATCAGAGGCGCTAGTGCTCCCTGAACAACCCCTAATGAGAAGAGTTCCACACTGTAGAAGAGAAGCTATCATTTCTTCAGTCTGTCCTTTCAGGCTTCTTAATTAAGTGATGCCTGAGACATAGTAAGAAGTCTAACCACTTCTTTGTCCTCCATCTACTATAACGGTAATTATTAAAACTCCTCAAAAAAAATTGCAACTCTTCTTAGTCCAAGTCCAATGCTCTTAGCCAATAGCTGAAAGATTTTTTTTAAATCCTTTTCAATCAGGTTTCCCAGTCAAAAGAAGCTCTTCTTTTTAAAAAAAAAAAAACCCACTTACACCAGAAATAAAAAGAGCACTAGACTGAGATCAGATCTCTTCTTGAACTCATTTTAGGACTCTTCTATTGGACTGTCTTGCCTCTTAGTTCAAATGAAAATACAAGTTGTGGTCAGAAAAACATTTGTATTCCTAAATCTTACCATACCTCCTTGAATATGGTAAATATCTCTGGGGCTCTGGTTCTACTAACAGAAAGGGAGCTAAGTGATATTTTGGTGAGGAAACTATTTTAATCCTATCAGTCCTTTGGTTCCATGCAAACAGCAATGACTAGTTTGGGCAAATAAAGCTGCAAATCTGATGGCCTTTATCCTATTTAATTTTAATGACATGTAACAGAGATTGTGACATACTCTACATAGACATATCAGAGTTTGGTCATTCTCAGAGTTCTCTACATTTGCATCAAAGTTGGCTCACAAGTTGGAAAATTTTTTTTTTCAATTTAACTTACATTCATAAGTAAAATGCACAACCCTTAACATCAACATCTTTGAATAAAACCAAAAATGAGTTGTACTAAAATTTGGTTGAAAGGATAAAGAGCTGGCCTCAAAGGCAAAAGGACTTAGATTTAGTTTCTATTTTTGACTCATACTCGCTATACAATTCTGAGTAATTATTAAGATTTACTTAATTTGTGTGCTCTAAACCAAAGCTACTTAAAGTAGGGTCATACTTGTAATTGAATGTGGGGCTTGCAAAATTATCATTTGTTATCAGTTAATATTTGATTTGTATATCTATTCTACATATGTATATCCCTGGAGTCATGTAAAAATTTCTTGTGTGAAAACTTGGAAAAAGTTTAAGAATCCCTGCTCTAAACAACTCTCTAATGATATGAATTGTAAAGAAGGTGCTGATCTGAATATGCTCTGAGTACTGGGCCCTTATTGGCCAGTCCCCTATTATAGTTATTCTGTGTGTTTTTAATTACTGTGAAACTTGAATCTCAAAAGTCTTCCTTATCCTTTTCTCTAATTGCCACTATCCTCTTCCTTCCTCTTTTCTAGATTTTTATTCTTTCTTGTCTCTTCCAAGACAGGCTAATAAAATCCAATTCAACAAACATCTGTTATTTGGCAATTATGTGAAAGGCACATAAAAGGAAATTCTTTACTTAGGAGTTATCTATATCGATGAAATCATATGTCCAGTTTCTATTCTTATCCCTCTTAAAAGATGTATTCCAGTCATTTCTAATCATATGAAAAATGCTTTAAATCACTATTGATTAGAGAATTGCAGATTAATACAACTCTGAGGTATCATTACATACCTCTCAGATTGGTTAAGATGACAGGAAAAGATAATGATAAATGTTGGAGAGGATGTGAGAAAATTGGGACACATGCATTGTTGGTGGAATTGTGAAATGATCCAACTATTTTGGAGAGCAATTTGGAACTATGCCCAAAAGGCAGTGTCACTACTGGGTCTGTATCCTAAAGAGATCATAAAAGAGGGGAAAGAACCCACATATGCAAAAATGTTTGTAGCAGCCTTTTTTTGTAATGGCAAGGAATTGGAAACTGAGTAGATGCCCCTCAGCTGGGGAGTGGCTGAATAAGTTATAGTATATGAATATAATGGAATATTATTGTTCTATAAGGAATGATCAGCAGACTGATTTTAGAAAAGCCTGGAAAGACTAGTATGAACTGATGCTGAGAGAAGTGAGCAGAACTAAGAGAACACTATGCATCGTAACAAGAAGGTTATGTGATGATCAACTGTGATAGATTTGGCTGTTTTCATCAATGCAGTGATTCAAGGCAAATCCATCAGACTTGGGGTGGAAAATGCTATCCCTATCTAAAGAGAGCACTGTGGAGACTGAATGGGAATTGAAACATAGTATTTTCACTTTTTTGTTTGGTTTTTTCTTTCTCATTTTTTCCCTTTTGGTCTGATTTTCCTCATACAACATGACAAATATGGAAATATGTTTAAAAAGATTGCACATATTTAATCTATATCATATTGCTTGTTGTCTTGGAAAGGGGAAGGTAAGGGAGGGAGAGAGAAAAATTTGAAACACAAAGTATTACAAAATGAATTTTGAAAACTATCTTTACATGTATTTGTAAAATATAAAATATTATTGAAAATTTAGAAAATAAAAAGTTTGCTTCATCTCTTTTATGCCTCATCTTCAGTAGCTAAGCTACAAAAAGGTCTCAGAAGGAGACTGGAGGCAGAATTGCGTATGTGTGTATGATGGTATCTGTGAACCTGGCGTTCACAGGAGTCAACACCCATAGAGTCAGCCTTCTTTATATCTGCAGAGAACAGACACCCAGAGTGAGTAATATTTTGCCCACTCGTTTCTTGTTCTTTACTATGTACAAGGATTGAAGTCATCAATGAATGATGCAGCTGGTGTGAATGAATATCCTACTAATGGCCTGCATGGTATTAGAAGGTATAATAACCTCTTTCCTAATATATACAGCAAGTATAATAACAGGACTAATAGAAAGCACTCTAAGAATTAGTGTTTGAATAAGAGCATCCTACTCACCAAGAGAATACCAAAAGGAACATAGTGTAGTGGTTTCCTTCTGTGATAATAGGAACAGAAATATTAACTGTTCTCAGTTCCAAGGCTTTGGTTTTACCTAGAGTCAACTTCTTGGACTTTTCTGACTATAGGAAATTAGTGGGAAAGTGTGACCAATGACACTCAGGCTGACCAATCAATGCTGCCAGGAAAATCAACTACAAAGCATAGCTCACCCACCTTGGGAAGTATGGCGTGTAGATTAAAAACTCTAGGAAGGCAAGGACTGTTTTTTGGTCTTTTTATTGCCAATGCCTTAACAGCGAATTAACATTTAATAAATGCTTGTTGTATTGGATTGAATTCAAATAGCATTGAAGACAAGATTGACAATAGCTACAAATGCACAGCATATACATGTAATGGGAGACTGGACAATGAAGACTCCAGGGCCATACATAAGGAACCACCGTGGATATTTGGTGAGGCTGTTTCTGGGAGTTCATGATGAGGTACAAGGGCAAAGTTCAGATCTCCAATTCATAAATTCTCTTTCTTGTCTGATCCCGTATGGTGATGAAAAGGATTTTTTGACTGGCTGCTGAGTCAAAACAGAGCATGTGGACAAAAAACATTGCCCGGCTAAATCAATCCCTGGCAATGTTCACGTGTGGATAATGAAATGGTATAAGTATTTGAGTAAAGAGAAATTCTTGATCCTTTATCATCTCCCCTCTCTCTGCCAGGTGGCCTATAAGTACATAGTCCTACCATTGCTTGTCTTATTCAATGTATGATGTGGGTATCTTGTCCATTCTTGGTTTGCCTATGTTTTCCTGCTCACAGATAAAGGAATATTAGAGATAGACTATACCAAAATACAACTTTATGAGTTCTGAGAGATCAGAAGAGCCTTCAGGGGACCAGGTCCATAACACAGTTTGCTGACCCCTAAGCCTGATAGGGCACCATCTCCACTTCAAGGAGTGATCTGCTTAACTCAGCTGTGAATCCACCTCCCCACACTCCCAACCCAGGTTTTTAATGCTGTCTCTTACATATACTAGTTATATCACCATAATCTCTTCAATGGGAATGGATGAGTGCATAATATGGCTCCACTATTTTCTGCCAGCCCTACCATGCTTTCACATGCCATTGTGGCCATTTTCTTGACTTCTTCCCTACCTGTCCACCATTGTACTCTCCAAATCTGGACCTTATTATCTATTCTTCTTCCTCATCTCCTCTTTCCTAAACCCTACCCTATGTATACACAAACTTTCAAGCTGCAGAGCCATAATAAAATAGTATTTCTATTGTTATTGAAGATGTCAGTCAACTCTTCTATCCTCCTATCATCCTAGTGACTTCCCAAACCAAAATACTCTTCCCCAGTCATCATTCCCCTATGAGTATTGCTTCTATCTATTGAAATACACAGCCTCGGGGCAGCTAGGTGGTGCAGTGGTTAGAGCACCAGCCCTGAAGTCAGGAGGACCTGAGTTCAAATCTGGTCTCAGACACTTAACATTCCCTAGCTGTGTGACCCTGGGTAAGTCACTTAACCCCAATTGCCTCAGCAAAAAGCAAAAAAAAAAAAAAAAATACACAGCCTCCCTAATATTTAGTATAATGATTGGCACAAAGTAAGTGCTTTATAAATGGATTTTGTTTTTCATTCATTCATAAGATAATAATTCTTGCACTATTTTAAGAAGAACATAGAGATATGCAATCAGCACAGACATATCCCTAATGCAGTATTTCTGATAACATTTTGAGACTTATTTGAGCATCTATATAATTTGGACAACCTGACACTGGGCACCGGGAGAGATGATAGGGTTGGAAAGACAAATGGAAAGGATTTTGTTTTTCTCTAACCTCAGAAAGACTCAGTGGGAATTTCTGACCATGTGGAGAGTGGAGTACTCTGTCTATACTCTTTAGTAGAGAAGAAGCCAATGGAATTCTATCACTCTAACTCACTAGGAATGAGGAACATTCCATGGCATTCATATACCATAACTTATTCAGCCATTCTCCAATTGATGGGCATCCACTCAGTTTTCAGTTTCTAGCCACTACAAAAAAGGGCTGCTACAAACATTTTTGCACATATAAATTAGAATGAGAAGTGTGTTGGACCTGGTTACCTTCTAAGATCTGTAACACTTTGCTGAAGAACAGGAGGCAGATGGTGATATAATAAGATAGAGGATGCTAGGGAGAGATTGCAGATCTAGGGGTGAAATAACAACAGAGAAGTTCTTGGGCAAAGCAAGGAATTGAACAATGTGAGCTAGCAAAAATACCAAAACTGACTGAAGCTAAGAGTTTTCAGTCCCTTAATTGAGGAATAGCATGATAGAAAGCCACAAAGTAGAGAACTTAACTTGGACCTTGTCCTTCTGTACTGCAAGCCATGCACACCTTACAGATTTGCTGAAGAGCTATTGACTTTCTAGCAACCTCCAGGAGGAAAGGACTCAGCTGGGAATTAAGAGAAGTTACAATAAGTCAGGTGTGCCAGGTTTTTGTTAGCTTTGTTAGCTTATATTTGGCAGGACAAAGGAAAATGAGGTTACCTAGACAAGAATTAGAAACACATCAAATTCAAATGTTTCCAGAGATTGTTGTTGTTTGTCCTTTGTTCTCAAAAATGACAGATGACATCAGGAGAGCGATGTCCTGACTTGCAAGTGAACTGGATTTAAGTGAGGCAAAGCTGTGCAATCATCAGCCTCATTCTTTCCTCCAGAGTCATCAAGAGTCCAGTAGCAAAACAGAAGTGAAGACCACAGGAGATGGCCCCAAATGCAGTGGGAAGCCTTGGTCTTTTTAAGCTAACATCTTTCCCAAGTCTGTCTGAGGCAAGGCCCATTCAAGTAATTTAAAGGTGAGCTAAGAATTGACACAGGAAATTCTTCATAAAAGAATCAACTTGGGAGGGGAAGACCCTCAAAGTTTCAAATTGAAATGTTTCCAGAAAGAAGACTCTTTGGGTAGGAACATGAGCCATATGAGAGAATTAGTTATTATTAAATCTTCAAGACCAAATCTGGCCCCTGTTCATACAGAGATTTGGTCTAGGTGACAGACAAGTTACAATTACTTCCCCTACCTATATCAGTGTTGCTACAAAGAAAATTGTAAACCTTAAAATGCTATAGAAATATCATCTTTTATGTTAATGCTTGTGAACCTTAAAATGCTATAGAAATACCATCTTTTACATTAGTGTTTGTGAACCTTAAAATGCTATAGAAGTATCATTTTTTATGTTAATGTTTGTGAAAGAGAGAATAAAGGAGGGGTAAAGAGAACAGAGCAATTTACACTCATTGAAAAGTGGTAGATATTATGTTCACGTTTAGAATTGCCTTTCAGGTTTTGAGTTTGGGGATTAAGTAACTTTTGCTCAGAAGTTGACCCAGGCAGCACTGCTGAGCTAGATCAATGCCAATTTCTGGCAAAGTTGGAGTTGCCTTTTTCACTAGAAAAACCTCATCTCAATGAGAAAAATAACAGCTTTCTGTTGAATCAACTCAGAACTCAGGGTTGGGGAGGGGTGGAGGTGACAGGTGGAGCTGTGGAGATGAGATAGAAAGGGTGACTGGGGGGTACACAGCTAGCAGATCAGGATTTGCTGCACCTTTAAATCAACCCTTTGTCTTGGGATGGGGGGGTGAGGGGGGAAGGAAGTGCAATTTTTTTTTTTTATGTAAAAACTCTTCCCTTAAAGAAAGCGCTTTGCCTCCAGCTGTGAAGTTGATGAATATTCTTAAAGCTCCCTGAGGAGACTTTGATGGCCAACTTCTTCATCTTTTCAGTGGGGGAAGGGAGCAGTATGTAGTATAATGCTTGTATGAATGATAGGAGTAGGAAGAAGGGAGGTAGACTGGGAGAGGAAAGAATAGAGAAAGGAGGTGAAAAGAGGGAGTAAAGGATAGATTGAAAGACTGGCAGGCAAACAAGGATAGAATGAAGGAAAGATAAGAGGAGTGAGGAGGGAGGAAGAGAAAAGGAGAAAAGGTAAGAGAGGGAGTCACAGAGAGAGAGACAGACAGAGAAACATTTTATTTTCCTTTATTTTCTCCTCAAGATGACATTAGAAGAGGTTGGGCAAAAATATGTAAGGAAGGAAAATATGTGAATAATAATAGTAAATATAATTATATTTAATTTTTTTCTCCCACTCCCTGACCTTCCAAGAACAAACCCCAGAAATGCTGATGCCATTTCAGCGTTCTATCATGAATGAAATTCTTCATTTTAAAAATGTATTCAAGCGAGTTAGTCTTGTGCTAGTATCATTGCTGCAACTGAGATATTAATAATATATTTATAAGGCATCATATCACACTCTAAAATACAAGGCTATACAAGGCTACAATTTATAGAAGTGTATCAAAGCAACATGTGTTACACATGTTTTGGTGAAATATTTTCTTTGCATATGAGAAACACTGTTTCTAGAATGCTTAAAACCTTTGCCTACCTAGCCCCCTGAGTTGGAAAAAGTTATTGGGGAAAATTCACAAGTTCTAAAAAAGGAGAAATACAAGAGCTCAAGTTCAGTTCACTTCCCCCAGGCACCCCATCACAGTCTGGTGTCCAGGTAACAACCTAGGTATCATATAATGGAAGGCTGGAAGGAAGGTTCAAGACCTAGTCCAAGCCTCTCATTTTACAAATGAGTAAACTGAGACCCAGAGTAGTTAAGACTAGTTACTGGTAAACATGGGGCTAGAAACTTGATCTCTTGGCATCTAGCACAATGGTCATATAGAGCCTGATCTAGATTAATGTAAATAATGAATCCATTGAAATCATTACTTATTTGAATTTGCACTATTTCAAAATATAATTATGTAAAATATGGTAATTGGTTCTAGCCCAGTGGAAATATACGGTACAAGACCATGCCATGAGATTGATCATACATACTTAGCTGTGCAAATTGGAGATCCTGGGCTGTAGTGACTGCTAATGACTTGCTGAGGCATCTTGGAACAGACTTTCTCATGCCAATAACTTTATTCAGTTGTAAAATGAGAGATGGTGATAGCCTTGTTTTATCTATTGATCTTCCTAACCTTCTTCAAGTCTTAACTATACTTATCTTCTGTAGGAATTTTCCCAATTCCTTTTAATTCTAATGTCTTCCTCCTCTATTTTTTTTTATTTATTGTGTATTTGTCTGTCTCTCTCAGATTGAGAATTCCATCTCTGAGAGCAGAAATTATCTTTTGCCTCTCTTTATAACTCCAGTTTAGTGCAGTGCCTGGGACATAGGTGATTAATAAATGTTTATAGATTTATTGATAATGGAAAGAACACTAGATCTGTATACAGAGGACAGGTTTGAATCTAAACTCTATTACTATCAGTGTGAACTTGGGAAAAATCAATTAGCCTCTCTTGGCCTCAGTATCATTATCTGTAAAATGCAGGGATTTGTCTATGTTATAGCTCTAGACCCTAAAGAAATGATGCTATAGAAACTCATAGTTTCCCTGGGAAGGGCAGTGGCTTAAAGTATTTAGCATCATCCTTCAAGCTACCTTTGAAGGTACTTTCATTTTACAGGCTACCTTTGTCCAGGTAGACTTTTCTGGTTTTCCCAGTTGAAAGAATCTCTTTGTTCTCTTAACTCCCAAAGACAATACTTTGTTCTCTTATGGAACTTTCATCTTCTATATTGTATTAAACCTACTTGTATACCTATCTTCTCTCCCTACAAGTTGCAAGTTCCTTGAGGCCAAGAGCTATATGACCCATTAGTGTGCTGTTAAATGTTTAACAACTGACCCTTCAGAAGAAAAAAAAATGTATACATGAAACTCTTTTAAGTGTAACCTGAATTATTAACACTTTTTTCCTCAGTTTCTTAAGTCTAGACAATCAGGAAAACAATAAATCAAATCCTGACTTGTAGCATTTGCCAAATTCTAAGATTCACACTTAAAATTTAACAATCAGTTTTCCTAAGCTAGTAGATGCTATACCTGGCATATCCTACATCTTATTAGCCTATGTAGTCCCCAGATCTACTAATATGATCCCCTTAATGTAGTCTAGACATTCTTTATTTTGATATTAGATATTATTATACATTATCTAGTGCCTATCTATCTATATATCTAATATATATATATCATGTGTTATATAGATATTATTATATCTAGACAAATCCTTATTTTGCTGAATAATGAATTCAAAAAGATCATGAAGGCTTCATTCATTCATTGAACAAGCACTTATTAAGTACTTACTATGTTCGAGGAGGTTTCTTTGATATCTGACTGTGGAAATTGCAGGGCAGGAGGAAAAGAAGGTACTTTGAATAGAACCAAACAATATAGAAAAAGAAATGTCAGGTGAGTGTAATGTAGTACCATGGAATTGGGACTAAAGGATCTGGGTTTAAATTCCATCTTTGTTACTTACTACCTATGTGATCTTGGCCAAAACCCAATTTTTCTGAGCATTGGTTTCATCATCTGTGAAATGAGGGCATTGGACTAAATGTTCTTTGAAGTCCCTTCTAGTCCTCAGTCTATTTTCTTTTGATCTTATGATCTCATCACAAAGGCTTCAAACTAAAATATAAAATATGGATAGATAAGGGTCTTTTCTACATAGGGGAGGATTTTAGGATCCCTCAGGTATTCTTAGACTAGGTAGAGTGAAAGGGAAGCAGGAAACAAAGCCTTCTGTAACCTTACAATGTTTAACCCACGGTTAGTTCTTAGACATGTGAAGCAAGTCTTAGAAATGTGAACAAAATGTGTTCAAAAATCTTAGAAATGTGAACAAAAGTCTGTCTACCTCCTGGAAAGGGACCCACATGTGCAAAAATGTTTGTGGCAGCCTTTTTTGTAATGGCAAGAAACTGGAAACTGAATGGATGTCCATCAATTGGAGAGTGGTTGAAAACATTATGGTATATGAATGTCATGGAATATTATTGTTCTGTAAGAAATGACCAGCAGGATGATTTCAGAGAGGCCTGGAGAGACTTGCACGAACTGATGCTGAGTGAAATGAGCAGAACCAGGAGATCGTTATACATGGCAACAACAAGACTATATGAAGATCAATTCTGATGGATAGGGCTCTCTTCAACAATGAGATGATTCAGGCCATTTTCAATATTCTTGTGATGAAGAGAACCATCTACACTCAGACAGAGGCCTGTGGAAACTGAGTGTGGATCACAACATAACATTTTCAGTCTTTTTGTTATTTGCATGCATCTTATTTTCTTTTTTTTCTGGTTTGATTTGATTTTTCTTGTGCAACAAGATAATTGTATAAATATGTATGCATATATTGCATTTAACATCTACTTCTACCATGTTTAACAAATATTAAACTACTTGCTTTCTAGGGGAGGAGGTTGGGGAAGGGGTGGAAATTTGAACACAAGGTTTTGCAAGGATTAATCTTGAAGAATTATCCATGCATATGTTTTGAAAAATAAAAAGCTTTAATAAAAAAAAGTCTACCTCTTCCCCTACTCATAACTATTGTCCTCAAAATACCAAGAGTAGAATCAGGCCAACTGACCATTGTTTTGCAGGTCAGGAAGACTGAAATTTCCCAGGCCAGGAAATATTGCATTTACTGGTAGGACTCACAGGGTTTCATGTTCTAAGTCCGATGTGGCATTATCAGGTATTGAGGTATAAATGATGTTTGGGCTCAGCAGCTGGCTGCTCCATTTGTCTTCACTTCCTTTTTCTTCCCCTACTACCTCTCCCAGACTCCCAGTCCATTATTTGAGACATCAGACAAGCATTCCAAAGCTCTCTTTATACCCCATCTCAGATATGTAAAGCTTTCAGGAGCTCTAATAGTAAGAGCAGAGGCCTGTGGCTAACTTCCAGCTGTGGCTGCTGGTTTAATTCTGGCTAAATGGACCAAGAGGCTGATAGGCACTCTGCACTGGAAGAAGTCCTAAATGTAATAGAACAAGTAGTAGATGAGTGATCAGAAGCCTTCCATTCCAGCCCAACTCTGAAACTCCTTTGAGACAGTTTCTGAGTCTATAAAACAAGAATCACAAAGAGCTAAAAATAATAAATAAATAAATAAATAAATAAAGCTTTGGAGGCCATCCAATCCGGTACCCCTAGTTTACAGATTAGGAAACTGAGGCCTAGAGAAATTAAGTGACTTTTTTAAAGTTACATGGATAGTAAATATTAGAAGCTTTTGAACCCGAGTCATCTGAGACTAAATTTTAAAATTATGATTCTGTGATTATGGGGTTGTCTGATAGATCCATAGATCATATATAAGACTGCTTTCTAGACTCATAGACTTAGAGATGAAAAGGACCTTTCACATTCTATCTTTTCCCCTTCCTCCCCATATTTTAAAGATTGGGAGACTGGGGCCCAGTGATATTGGATGCCTTGCTTAAGTAAAATGGGACTTAAACCAGGTTCTTGATTCTAGATTTGATGCTTTAATTTTGATATTTTGTTTGTTTATTAATTTCCTTTTTCCATTGTAGAATATTTCTTCATTTCAGCCTGGAAAATTATTTCTCACCCACCCTCTGGGCAGCTGTCATCTTCAAGAACAATTGAAGTCTTTCAATCAGATCTTAATTCAAAGAAGTCGTTCAAGGGGAGAATGGCCTGAGCATAGGGGTGGGGTGCAAAGGGTGGAGGTGCCCTTGGCTGCATTTCCTTAAATGATTTCCTCCTGACCTACCCAGTCCTGCTTCTGCATCTCCACACTTGGTCAGTAGACACAAACCAAAACAAACAAATGAAACCCAGGCAGCCCAAATGACTGATTTTCAGAATCCATTTATTAGACAGGTGCAGCTGGAAGAGTTAGCTTCTGTTTCTCTGTCTGAGTGACTCAGGAATAAAAGAGCAAGGGGATCTGAGTTTCGTTGGATGTTAGGCCAAATATGGCATGGAAAATTACCAAAAAGCACTTTCTCTCTCCCTCTCTATCTGTCTGTCTCTCTCTGACTCTCTCTCTGTCTCTGTCTCTCTCTGTGTATCTCTCTGTCTCTGTGTCTTTTTGTGTGCCTCTGTCTCTGCCTCTCTCTGTCTCTCTCTGTGTCTTTTTGTGTGCCTCTGTCTCTCTCTGTCTTTGTGTGTGTATATCTCTGTGTCCCTCTGTGTGTCTCTCTATGTGTCTCTGTATCTCTCTATCTCTGTCTTTTTGTGTGTCTCTGTTTCTGTCTCTCTTTGTGTCTCTCTGTGTGTCTTTTTGTGTGCCTCTGTCTCTGTCTATCTCTGTCTTTGTGTGTGTGTGTCTCTGTGTCCCTCTGTGTGTCTCTCTGTGTCTCTGTATCTCTCTGTCTCTGTATCTCTCTGTCTCTGTCTCTCTCTGTGTCTCTGTCTCTGTCTCTCTCACTCTCTCGCTCTCACTTTTGCTCTTCCCCTCTTTGTCTTCAGGTGAAATAGATAGCTAAGCCCATAATTAATTCTTCTTCAATTCTGCATCTGCCTCAACTCCCCACATCTTTCCCATCCTACCTAGCCTCTGGTCTTCTTCTTTATCATTCATCTCAGAGAACCAAAAATGAGTCAGGCCTAGCACCAGCTGAGACCTGAATATCAGGGGCCAGCAGCTCTGATCTGTGTGATCTGAAAACAGACTCAAATCTCCCCAGAGGAAAGCTGGAGATGTTCCCAATAGCCAGAGAGGAAAGGTTAGGGGAAAGGGAGACCTGCCCTTCTAATACCTTTCCTAGTAGAAGTAGGGAACAGCACTGACCTTTCACATTCTGGCTATTTCACCAAATGGCCTGCCATTGGGGGAATTTGCCAGGCCAGGAGGTCATTAGCTCTTGCCTGGGAGGAAAATCTAAGAGGCTCAGGTTGGGACACAAGAACCTCTCTCATGACCCAAAAAGCACGGAGTTCCCATATTATAGCATTGAGTGCAGGCTCAAAAAATTTTGTGATAATGATGGAGAACAAACCAAGAAATGGATTCTAAGCACCTATCCTAATATGAGAGGAATACTTGTACTTTGTTTTCATTCTTCTGAGTTTGAACAAAGAATGCGAATACATGTCTGCATGCATAAACTGCACAGGTGCACTCGTTGTGGGAGGCATAGGATCAGAATTTAGAGGTATGTTCCATGGGCAAAGAAGGAACATTAGTGGAAAACCCTCCCTGGATCACTGTGTGCAGGTTCACTAAGAATACACAAGAGAATACTTTTCAAATTTTCCAGTGCCAGAAAACAGGGAAGGACTGATAATATGCTAGATGACAGAATACGGATCCCAAAGGATCTTACAAAATCACAACTGAGAATTTGAAGGGCCTCCAGCAGCCATGTAATTCTACTGGTACCCAAGAAAGGGAAACCACATGATAGTATACCTGACAAATGTTCAACCAACTTATTTTTTTATTTTTTATTAAAGATTTTTATTTGCAAAATATATGCATAGATAATTTTTCAACATTAACCCTTGCAAAGTTTTCTGTTGCAAATTTTTCCCTCCTATCTCCCACCCCTTCCCCTAGATGGCAGGAAATCTAATACATGTTAATTATGTTAAAATCTTTGACAACTTCTTGAAGACTTCCAAAAAAGGGAATCTTATCACCTCTTAAGGTATTTCACTTATGGACAGCTCTGATTTTTATTAAAATTTTCCTGATATTGAATCTAAATTTGCTTATTTGTTATTCCCATCCCTTGCTTCTTATTCAAATCTAATAATTCCCTTTCTATATGACAGCCCTTCAAATATTCAAACACAGCTATTAAATCCCTTCCACCACTCACCAAGTCTTCTCTTCAGGGTAAATCTCTTCAGTTACTTTACCCTAACCCCATATGACATATAGTGAAGTCCCTATACTATTCTGGTTTCTCTCCTCTGCTCAGTTACCAAATGATCACTGTCGTTCTTAAACCATTGTGCACAGAACTGAACATAATGCTTCAGAGAAAATAGTTCAGAGCATATAATAAGGCTATCACCTCCCTGATCTTAAAATCCATGAGTTTGCTGATGCAAAGAATGAACAACCTATTGTTTTTAGATGCCATGTCTTACTGTGGACCCATATTAAACTTGTAGTCCACTAAGATCCCTAGATCTGAGTCACCCAAAATGCTATCTAATCATACCTCCCCTAGTTTGTTTTTATGAAGTGAGTTTTAAGTCATGTAAGACTTATGGTTTATTCTTTCTCCATGTTAAATTTCATCTTAATAGATTTAGCCCTACGTTATGGCTATGGCTATATATGACTGGATAGTCAAATTCTTTTTGGATGCTGACTTGGACATCTAAACTATTAGCTATCTCCACTTATTCATCTAAGTGTCACTTACATGTCCAATGAACATTCTAACTATCCCTGTATCCAAGTCATTGATAAAAGCAAAGATCTTTGGAGTCCCCTATTGAAGATCTTCTTCCATATTGACATTAAATAAAAAATTATTACTTTATTCAAAACTGGTCATCAAATCAGTTCTAAATTTAGTACACTATCTCTATCTCTATATTCTCCACAAAAATAACATTAAATATTTTATCAAAAGCTTTACTTTCCACTTGGCATGGAAAATGCCATCCTCATCCAGAGAGAGAATCATGGAGACTGAATGTGGATTGAAGCATAATATTTTTACCTTTTTTGTTGTTTGTTTGTTTTCTTCTCATGTTTTTTCTTCCTTTTGATCGGATTTTTTCTTTTACATCATGACAAATATGGAAATATGTTTAAAAGACTTGCACATGTTTAACCTGTATCAAATCCACATCATTTTAACCTCTAACTAGGAGATTAGGGAAGGACAAAGAAAAATCTTACATAAGATCTTACAAAAATGAATGTTGAAAACTGTCTTTACATGTATTTAGAAAAATATGGTGCTATTAAAAAACGTTGCTAAAATCTAGATCAACAAAATATACAACAATTTAGGACCTTGTAAAGAAGAAGAAGAAGAAAAGAGGAAGGAGGGGGAGAACAAGGAGGAGGAGAAAGAGAAGGAGGAAGAGGAGTAAAAGGGAGAACAAGGAAGAGGAGAAGGAGGAGGAGGAGGAGAAGGAGGAGGAGGAGATGAGGAGGAGAAGATGAGGAGGAGGAGGAGGAAGAAGAAGAGGAGAAAGAGGAGAAAGAAGAAGAAGAGGAGAAAAGGAGGAGAAGGAGGAGGACAAGTAGAGAGAAAGGAAAGAAGGAAGGAAGGAAGGAAGGAAGGAAGGAAGAACTAAAGGAAAGAAGAAAGAAAAGAAGAAAGAAAAAGAAGAAATGAATTTAGTCTGATATAATTTATTTTTTATATGGTCATGCAGGCTCTTTATAATTAATCATTACTTTTCTTGCTAGATGTTCAACTTTTTGTTTAATATTTCCTACTAAAATTTTTCCACTCATTAAAGTCAGATAGATTCTCTAACTCTAATCTGCAGACTGTTCTCTTAGTTTTTGGAAAATCAGAACATTTGTCCTTTTCTAATCATTTCTAATCCATTTCTAATCAAGTTCCTACTATGTGCCAGACACTGTGCAAAGTTCTAGAGATACAGAAAAAGATAAAAACACCCTCTGTCCTTAAGGAGTTTACATTTTAGTCAAAGAAGATAAAGTATAAAAAACTGGTTATATTGTATATACAGATATACGTACATGCATAACATATGTGTGCAATGTTTTACATTTATATATGTGCATGTATATGTATATGACAGAGTAAATGGAAGATAATCTTAGAAGGAAAGGCTAGTAGCTGAGGGGATGATGAAAGGTCTCCTACAAAAGGTAATTAATTTTTGAAGGGAGCCAGGGAAGCCAGGAGTGGAGATAGTGAGAGAGAGCATTCTAGGTATGGAGGATAGTCAGGGCAAAGGCAGGAGGATGGCGGATGGTGCCTCTTGTGCAAGGAAAAGCAAGTAGGAAGTCAGCCACTGTATCTGGTTCCTAGCTGAAGGAGACTAAAAGGTTGAAAGAAGCTAGAGAAGGACTTTAAATGCCAAATGAAGAATTTGTATTTTTTTTCTAGAAGTAATAGCAAGACATTGGAGCTCATTGAGTAGGAAGGTGACATATAAGTCTATACTTGAGGTAAATTACTTTGGCAACTGAGTTAAGTGGGGAGAGATATGATGCAGGGAAAACAATTAGAATATAATTAATAGTATCATTTCAAAGTAGAAGTAATGAGGGCCTGGACTAAGGTGGTGGCTATATAACTGGAGAGAAGAAAACATATATAAGAGATGTTGTAAAAATGCAAATGATAAAATTTAGCAGTGAATTACATATATTTTTCCCTGACATATTTTTACTTTGTTAAATATTTCTCAATTACATGTAAAAAATTTAATATTCATTTTTTAAAAATTTGAGTCCTAAATTATCTCTCTCCTTTCTATTCACTTCCCCTTTCTTGAAAAGGCAACTAATTTGATGATGATTATACATGTGAATTTATGCAAAACACATTTCCATATTAGCCATATTGCAAAAAATAATACAGACCAAAAAATAAAACAAGAAAAATAAAGTTAAGAAAAAGAAGACACTTCATTCTGTTTTTAGAGTTCATTAATTCTCTCTCTCTGGAGGTGGGTAGCAATTATTTTTTTTTTTATCATGGCTCCTTTGGAATTGTCTTGGTTTATTGTCTTCATCAGAGTATCTAAGTCTTTCATAGTTGATTATCCTGTACAACGTTCTGTTTGTCTTACTTTACTTTGCATTAGTTCATATAAGTCTTCCTAGGGTTTTTTTTATTTTTATTTTTTGAAACCATCCTGCTTATAATTGTTTATAGCATTGTATTCTATCACAACCATGTGCTACAATTTGTTTAGGCATTACCCAATTAATGGGAATCACCTTTCTAATTCCTTGCCAATTCAAAAAGAGATGTTATAAATATTATTATACAAATAAGACCATTTTGTTTTTCTTGATAATTTTGGGATACAGATCTGGTAATAGTATGGGTATTTTATAGCTGTTTGGAGGTGGTTATAAATTGCTTTCCAGAAAGTTTGACTAGTTTACAATTCCACCTACTTATACCTTAGTGTCCCAATTTTTTCACATCTCCATTTTTCATCACTTTCCTTTTCCATCATGTTAACCAATATGATACGTATGAGGTAGTATAACAGAGTTGTTTTAATTTGCATTTCTCTGATCACCTGTGATTTTTAGAGCATTTTTTCATATGACTAGTGAAGCTCTGATTTCTTCTGAAAATTGCCTATTCATATACTTTAACCATTTATCAAGTGGAGATGAGTCCAATTTTTATAAATTTGGCTAAGTTCCCAATATATTTGAGAAATGAGGCCTTTATCAGAGAAACTTGCTGAAAATTCCCCCCCAGCTTTCCTGTTTTCCTTCTAATTTTAGCATCATTGGTTTTGCTTTGCAAAAGCTCTTTAATTTCATGTAATTAAAATCATCCATTTTACTTCCCATGATCCTCTCTCTCTCTCTCTTGCTTGGACATAAATTCCTAGTTTATCCATAGATCTGACAGGCACTTTTTCCCATGCTATGCAAACTTGTTTATATCATCCTTTATGTGTAAATCATTAATCCATTTTGATCATATTTTGGTATATGATGTAAAATGTTGATCTATGTATACTTTCTACCAAACTGCTTTTCAGTTTTCCCAGCAGTTCTGAATTCTTACCCCAAAATCTTGGATCTTTGAATCAAACACTAGATTACTATATTTATTAACTATCATGTATTATGCACCTAATCTATTCCATTGATCAACCACTCTATTTTTTTATCTGGATTTTTTTTGATGATTACTGCTTTGTATTATAGGTTTGAAATTAGAAACTGCTAGTCCATCTTTCTTAATATTTTTTTCATTGATTCCCTTAATATAACTGATTTTTTATTCTTTCAGATGATTTTTTTCCTATTTTTTTCCAGCTCTATAAATAATGATTTGGTAGTTTGATTGGTATGACATTGAATAAGCAAATTAACTTAGGTAGAATTGTTATTTTTATTATAGTTATATTATATTATATAATGCAAAATCATTTATCATAATATATTATAATATATATATATCATATTATGTTATATCAGCTTACCCACAAAGAATTACTATTTTTCCAATTGTTTAGATTTAGATGAAAAGTATTTTGGAATTATGTTTGTATAATCCCTGAGTTTGTTTTGGCAGTTATCTTATATTGTCTACCATTATTTTAAATGAAATTTCTCTTTCTGACTCTTACTACTGGGTTGTGTTGGTAGTATTTAGAAATGCCTACGATTTATGTGGATTTATTTTATATCCTGCAACTTAATTGTTTCAAGTAGGTTTTTTAAGTTGATTCTCTAGAATTCTCTAAGTACACTATCATTATCATCTGCAAAGAGTGATAGTTTTGTTTTCTATCTATTTTTTATTCCTTCAGTTTCTTTTTCTGGTCTTATTGCTACAACTAGCTTTTTTAGTATAATATTGAATAATACCAATGATAGTGGACATCATTGCTTTATTCTTGATCATGTTGGGAAGGCTTCAAGTTTATCCTCATTACAGATAGTCTTTGTTTTTGGTTTCAGATTGATGCTATACTTATAATTTTTAAGAAAGGTTCCATTAATTTCTATGCTTTCTAGTGATTTTAAAAAGAATAGGTGTTGTATTTTATCAATGGCTTTTTGCCTCTATTGATATAGTCATATGATTTTTGTTGCTTTGTTATTGATATGATCAATTATGTTGATAGTTTTCCTAATATTGAACCACCTCTGTATTCCTGGTATAAATCCCACTTGGTCATAGTGCATGATCTTTGTGATATATTTCTATCATCTTGTTAGTATGTAATTTTTTTTTTGCATCAGTATTCATTAAGAGAATTGATCCATGGTTTTCTTTCTCTGATTTTGCTCTCTCTGATTTAGGGATCCATTTCATAAGAAAAATTTAATAAGACTCCTTTACCTATTTTTTCAAGTAGTTTATGTAATATTGGAACGAATTGTGTTTTACATGTTTGGTAGAAATCAGTTGTAAGTTCTTTAGGTTCTGAGGATTTTTTCTTGGGGAAGAACTGATGGCTTTTTCAATTTATTTTTATAAGATAGGTTATTTAAGTATTTTATTTTCTCTTCTTTTAATCTGCAGGATTTTTTTCCATATTCCATATTCCAATTTTTCATCAATTTTATTTAGACTGTAAGTTTTACTAGCATATTATTAGACAAAATAACTCCTAAAATCACTGTAATTTCATCTTCATTGATAATACATTCATCCTTTTTATTTTTGATACTAGTAATATATCTTTTTTCTTTGTAAATCATTCCTCACATTCATAAAACCAGGTCCTGGCTTTATTTATTAATTTAGTAGTTCTTTTTTTTTCTTAAATTTTGTTAATCTCTCTTTTGATTTTTAAGATTTTCATTTTGATGTAATTGAAGATTTAAATTTTTTTTCCTAGGCTTTTTGTCCTGTATTGCCAATTCATTGATATGCTCTTCCTTTCTTTTATTGTTACTTGCATTTAAAGATATAAAATTTCCCCTAAGTACTGTTTTGGCTGCATCCTACAAATTTTAGAATATTGTCTAATAGTTATTCTCTTTAATGAAATTATTTATTATTTCTATAATTTATTCTTTGAACCACTTATTCTTTAGAATTAGATTATTTAATTTCCAATTAGTTCTTAATCTATGCTTCCATAGCCCTTTATTTCATGTAATTTTTATTGCATTATGATCTGAGAAGGGGGCATTAAATGATTCTGATTTTCAGCTTTTGTTTGTGAGAATTTTGTGCAATAACATAGGGACAATTTTTTGAGAGCGTCATGCATAGCTGAGAAAAAGGTATATTCCTTTCTATTCTCATTTAGTTCTCTCTCTCTCTCCATATATATATATGCATATATACATACATATATATATTTCTAACTTCTTTCTTATTTATTTTATTATTAGATTTATCTAACTCTGAGAGGAGAATGTTGAGGTGGCTCACTAGTATAGTTTTACTGTATATTTTTTCTGTAATTTTTTTTAACTTTTTCTTTAAGAATTTGGATGTTATACTACTTGGTACATTTATGTTTAGTATTGACATTGCTTCATTGTCTATGGTATCTTCTAGCAAGATGTAGCTTCCCTGCTTGTTCCTTTTGCTTAAATCTATTTTTGCATTTCCTTTGTCTGAGATCATGATTGATACCCTTCCCCTTTTTACTTCAGCTGGTGAAACAGATTCCACTCTATCCCCATGTGTATCTCTCCATTCAAGTGTATTTATTATAAACAACATACCATTGGATTCTGCTTTCTACTTCATTCTGCCACCTACTTTCATTTTATGAGTGACTTTATCCCATTCACTATGCATTTCCCTTCATTCTATTTTTTTAAACTTATCTTTCCCCTATTATTCCTTTATTGAGCTCCTTATGATTTCTTTTCCATGTTTACCTTTCAATGTTTTTCTTAAGTTTTGTATTTGAAAGTCAAAATTTCTATTCTTCTCTTGTCTTTTTAAGAGGAATGCTTGAAAGTCCTCTTTTCATTAAATAGCCTTTCCCCCCTTGTTAGACTTATAATCAGTTTTGCAGGGTAGATTATTCTTGGTTGTAATCCCAAGTCTTTTATCTTCTGAAATATCATATTCCAAGCTATCTGCTTCTTTAATGTGGTAGCTGCTAATTGCTGTATGATCTTGACTGTTGCTCCAAAGCATTTGAACAGTTTCTTTCTGACTGCTTGTAATATTTTCTCCTTGACCAGAGAGCACCGTATTTGGCTATAATATTCCTGAGAGTTTTCATTTTGGGATCTCTTTCAAGTGGTGATGTGTGGATTCTATTTTACCCAGTGGTTGTAAGACATCAGATCAGTTTTCCTTGATAATTATTGAAATATGATATCTAGGCTATTTCCTTGACCATGACTTTCAGGTAGTGCAATAATTCTTAAATTCTCTCTCTTTGATCTGTTTTCTAGGTCAGTTGCTTTTCCAAAGAGATGATTCACATTTCTCCTCCCCACCCCACTCTTTTGGCTGTTTTATTGTTTCCTAATGTCTCATGGAGTCATTAGCTTCCACTTGCTCAAATCTATTTTTTAGGAAATTATCTTTTCAAGTGGGCTTTTGTACCTCTTTTCCCATTGAGTTAATTCTATTTAATCCTATTGGGTTAAAAATTCTGTTTTCATTAGTAGTTTTGCATCTCTTTTGACAATAATGTCTTTTCATAATAATCTTGCTTTGATCTCATTTCTTTACCTAATTTTCCTCTATCATTCTTATTTGATTTTGAAAATAATTCTTGTAGCTCTTCAGGAATTCTTGTTGGGCTTGTATCCAGTTGATATTCTCCTTTAAGACTTTGCTTATAGTTCTTGGCTATTTTGATTTTATTATCTTCTTCTGAGTTTGGGTCTTGATCTTTCTTTTTCTGTTGTTTCCACTCTACTTCTTGATTTTGAAATTTATGTTAAAATTGGGCTCTGTTCCTACTAGGGAGAGACAGAGAAGTTTGATGTCTCAAAGTTTCAGGCATTTTCATGCTGTTATTTTCAGAGCAAGTTCTAGTGTTGGATTTTTTGTGTGTGTGCTTCCAAGGTGCTATGATTTGAGAAAAGGTATGGTCATTTGTCTAGTCTGCCACTCTGCTCCTTACCCAGGAATTGTTTCTAATGCCTTAGGATTTCAGTTAATACAGTTTATTAGGGTCCCTCCTCTCTTCAGTTACTGTTTTTAGTTCCTTTTGCAATCGACCAATTACATTTTTTTGTTCATTGCATTCTTTTTCCATTTTTTCTATTTTATTTTGCAGTGATCTCATTTCGTTTCCCCATGTTTCTTCTAACTCTCTTTTAAGATTTTTTATGCAATCTTCAAAGAAAGCCTTGTGACATGGAGACCAATTTATGTCTCTCTTTGGGGCTTTTTCTGGAGTTGCTTTACCTTTAGGGGCCTCAGGATTTGAGGTCTGTTCTTCCCTCTCTCCATAAAAGTTGTCTATGGTGAGAGCTCTTTTTGGTTTTTTATTCTTTTTTTTTAAAGGTGTGAGGTCTGTTTAGGGCAAAGGTGGGACAGCTGCTTTAATTTGCCCTGGGGCAGTTCTGCTGATTGAGTTATTTCAGGAACTGGGCAGTTCTGCTGATTGAATTATGTCAGGGGCTGGGCAGCTCCGCTGATTGAATTATTTCTGGTGCTTATCAGACCTGTTGTTTGATTGATTGCTTTAAGGTGATGTGTAATGGCAGCTAGTTACGATGCTCATCAGGGGTTCAGTGGTTCACAATCTATCCCCCTCAAAAGGCAGACCCTCCAAACCACCTGCCCACAATCAGGACAAATTGTTCCAAGAGGCTCGAAGAAGACTCCCAGGTGTGTGAAAAGCACAATGCTCCCACTCCTGTTCTGACTCCTGTTCCAGCTCCCTGCTCCAGCTCCCTGCCCCGGTCTCCCTGTGCTGCAGTCTGGGTTCAGTAGGCCACCCCCTGCCCCATTAAAACAGACCTGTTTTGAGGTTCTTCCAGAGTATCTTCTTCTAGAATCGTGTTGTTCTCCGGATATTGTGGATTTTTTTGCTTCAGAATCAGTCTAGAGGCTTCATATTTTGTTGGTTTGAGGGGAGGTTAGAGGAGGTTACAGAAAATCCTGTCTGATCTCCGCCACCATGGCTCCACCCCCCAGGGTCCCTCCTCTCTTGGTAACAGAAATAATACTTTTCTTCAGGGTCTCTTTTCCCTTATGATCAAAAGTGGCAGTGCTCCTCAGGTTACTCTCTCTGTCTCTGTCTGTCTGTCTCTCCCCCCTCCCAAAAGTACTCCTTTCCACCCCTGAACTATGACCCAGAAGTGGGCATAGGCAAGAGATTTTCCAAATAGTGTCTGGTCCTTTGATCAGTGCTAGCGTAAGGATGCCTTGTCATCTCTTTCTGACCATTTGTCATGTTTCCTTACCATCTCTGACTTGAGAATTTTCAAAAATGCTGCTATTTCTGACACTACCACCTAATGAGCCATCCTGACCTGAGATACTCAAAGGTTATGCCCATAGAGCACCAGTTCTAGCTGGGAAATGAGCCTGGCATTAGTTTATGTTTGTGATCTGGGACCTTCCTGGTTAAGTACACAAATGCTCCTTCTTAGAGGATTAACTTCCCACTGGTGATTATTTTTATTTTTTTGGCCACAAAAAAGTCATGGAAACAACATGGCAAGTTGGAAACAACTCTGGATTTGGATTTCAAGAACCTGGGTTAGAATTTTGGTTTTTCTAATTATATATTGGACAAGTTATTTAATGTTCAGTCTCATTTTCTTCATCTGTTAAATGAGGATTTTTTTTTCTGGAATTTTAGATTTGGGAAGGATTTCAATATAGTCTGGTAAAATCCACATGAGAAAGGAATCCTCACAATAAAATCCCCAATAAGTGGTCACCCAGTCTTTGCAAATAACTTATCCTTAAGGAGTTCTTAATCCTGTTTGCCTCAGTTTCCTCATCTGTAAAATTTTCTGGAAAAGGAAATGGCAAACCACTCCAATATTTTTGTGAAGAAAACCCCAAATGGCATCACGAAGAGTCAAGTACAACTGAAGCGACTGAACAAAAATAACAAAAGTTGAAGGCCTCAAAGACTAACATTTGAAGCAGCCCAATCCACTTTTGGACAGTTCTAATTGTTTGGAAGTTTTTCCTGACATCAAGTCCAAAATTAAGCTTTTGAACATCATTTCCCAAAAAAGGTAAAGGATTGGCAGAAAGGTCTCACATCTACAAAAATATTTAGAGCAGCACTTTTCACAGTAGCAAAGAATGGGGACAAAAGGAAGTGCCCATCATCTAAGAAATGTTGGTGTGGATGAGTAGCGCATACAGCACTTAACCTAGAGTCAAGAAGGCCTAAATTTGAATCCCTTCCCCAAAAAAAGCAGTTTTCTAATTGTACAGAATAAGACATCCATTCTCCTATATAACCAATATATTGATTTGTTTCTCTTAGTTACCCTTTTTTGTTACAAGATTGGACTCTGTAGTGGGAGACATATGGGGAGAAGGAGTAAAACCAAGAGTGACAGTAGTTTTTAAAAGAATATCATTTAGGGGCAACTAGGTGGCGCAGTGGATAGGGCAGCATCCCTGAAGTCAGGAGGACTTGAGTTCAAATATGATCTCAGACACTTAACACTTCCTGGCTGTGTGACCCTGGGCAAGTCACTTACCCCCAATTGCCTCTGCAATATATATATGTATATATGTATGTATATATATATATATATATATATATATATATATATATATAATTTAAGCATTTGTTTATGAGTACATAGTCCATACCCTGAGATTTCCTCACAATGTGGTTATATAATTCTGTACTATAACTGGTTGTGAAGGCTGAAATGTGGTAGATATCATGGGAAAGAGATATTGTTGGAGAAGAGGAAGCCAGGAAAGCCTATAAATACAGGTTTTTGGAAAATACATTTCCCTACTTTTGTCCCCAAGTAGTAAAAGAAGAGGGTAGCCTGGTGACATAGTGGATAGAACCCAGGGCTTGAAATCAGGAAGGCTCCTCTTCCTGAGTTCAAATCTGGCCTCAGATACTTATTAGCTGTGTGACCTTGGACAAATAATCCTATTTGCCTCAGTTTCCTCATCTGTAAAATGAGCTGAAAAAGGAAATGACGAACCACTTGAGTATCAGTGTGAAGAAAACCCTAAATGGAGTCACAAAGAATCAGGCATGACTGGAATAACTCAGCAACAATAGTAGAAGAAAGTAAGATAAGATAGAAAGAAGCTATAGGAGCCTGCATAGGAGCAAAGGAATGGGAAGTCCCTGTTACTCCAGCTTCTCAAATCAAACCACATGGATAATCAACTACATAATCTCCAAGGATATTTGGCTCCTGGACAAATCCAAATCCCTTAGAGAAAAACAACAAAGTATAGTGGAAATTGAAAAGCACAAGAATCTGGTCTAAGTTTCGTGCTTTCTAGTTCTGTGAGCAAGACACTGTATTTCTCAGCTTCTATGGAAATAGAAATAGTATTGTCTGCCTTACCTACCTTAATGGACAGATGTGAAAGTCTTTTGTAGAGTATTTTACAAATGTAAGGGTTGCCATTATTATTATTATAATCATCTGATTCTTCTTATCTTTTTGACAGAATTCAGTTAGAAATGATTATGAAACAAGTTATTATCTTATTTTCATTCATATTTAACAGTTTATGAATATTATACAGGTGGAAGGAATAATTGCTTTTTATAGTTGAATAAAAGTATTAGGTTTGTGGCAAAAGCAATATCTTAACCCCTCTTCCCAGGCAGTTGAGGCTTGTTTCTTCCCCCCCCCCTTAAAGGATATTAAGACATTCCTTGAGACTGGGTTGGCTCAGGGGACTAAGGACTCAGACTGTTGACTTCACTTCCTCATCATGGGAGTACAAATCAGTCACCTAGGGTGAAAGAAGGCATGTCTCAGAGGTTTGGTTGGTGGATAAAGACAAGAAATGCAGACAAGGTTGCTTTCCTCAGCTAAATCACTTCAAGGTGTCATCAAAGCTTATCCTTGTGGAATATCCTCCTGTTAGGGCTAAGTCAGTCTCCTTTTGTTAACTATTTTATGAATGTTCCACTTTATTCCAGTATCAGTCCTAAACTATATCAGACTTAGACCAGTACAGGACTATAAGTCTATTTTCTGAAAGCATCCTCAGTACAGCTTCAAAAGCAGACAAGATCTGCGGAATGATACATACCTCAATCTATTCCCCAATGATTTTGGTCCACTCTGCTAGATCTCAATATTTTAAAGGTTTTTCATTCTATGTAACTTGGAGATAATGAATATCTAAACTGGAAACATCTACTAAAATATTGTTCTTAAATTTTTATGGATCAATATTCTCTCTAGGCAATTGTAGGAAATTGTCTATGATAATGGTCCAGTACTCGTATCATTTATTGATTGAATTTTTAAAGATATTTTGAGGTCTGTATTTGTAGTATAAGGATTTGTCATCTAAAAGGCCATGACAGATAGCAAACTAATATAGCAAGCTATAATTGTATCTGCCAAGCAAGCTACATGTTTCCAGGTATTTAGGAAGTGCTAAATTTTTTCAGCCCACAGTAATATATAAAATAATTTTTACCATTTCCATGCATAATTTATACAGATTAATAAGCTCATCTCCTTGAGGTTAATTCTTCTGTAATTTCTCTTGACAATAACCTGAACCCAAACTGCCATAATAAGTCTCTCCGCTTCTACAAACAAATCTGCATGATTTGGGCGCATTTCTTTATTAACATACTATTGGTTGAATTCATAATGAGGACCCATGGAGGACCTTTTGGTGCTATTTTTGGATCTTGGATCTTGGTTTTTCCATAGACTTTATCCTGAGGCAAATCATTTTCTGTTACATTAATCAGATGCAACAGAATATACCTTTAATAGTTTTTACTAATGCTTGATGAAGTGGTTTGCTTATTCTAAAAGTATTTTTTTTTAATTAAAAGCTTTTTATTTACAAAACATGTGAGTGATTTTTCTACATTGACCTTTGCAAAACGTTTTTTTTGTTCCAAGCTTTTCCCCTCCTTCCCCCCAGCCCCCACCCCTAGATGACAGGCAATCTAATACATGCTAAATATGTTAAATTATATGACAAATCCAATATATGTATACATATCTATACAGTTATCTTACTGCACAAGAAACATCAAATCTAGAAAGAGAGAGGAAAAAAAAACAACCTAAGAAGAAAAACAAAATGCAGGGAAATATTCACAGAAAGCGTTAAAATGCTGTGTGGTGGTTCACACTCAGTTCCCATAGACCTCTCCCTAGGTGTATATGACTATCTTCATCACTGAACAATAGGAACTGGTTTGAATCACATCAGTGTTGCAGAGAACCATGTCCATCAGAATTAATCATTGTATAGTCTTGTTGCTGTGTATAATGTTCTCCTGGTTCTGCTGATTTCACTCAGCATCAGTTCATGCAAGTCTCTCCAGGCCTCTCTGAAATCGTCCTGCTGGTCGTTTCTCACAGAACAATAATATTCCATAACATTCATATACCATAATTTATTCAGCCACTCTCCAATTGATAGGCATCCATTCAGTTTCCAGTTTCTAGCCACTACAAAAAGGGCTGTCACAAACATTCTTGCACATGTGGGGCCTTTTTCCTCCTTTAAGATCTCTTTGGGATATAAGCCCAATAGAAACACTTCTGGGTCAAAGGGTATGCACAGTTTGATAACTTTTTGAGCATAGCTCCAAATTGCTCTCCAGAACAGTTGGATCCATTCACAGTTCCACCAACAATGTATCAGTGTCCCAGTTTTCCCACATCCCCTCCAACATTCGTCATTATCATTTCCTGCCATTTTAGCCAATCTGACAGGTGTGTAGTGGTATCTCAGAGCCAAAAGTATTTTTGTTTGTGTTGACTTTGTTTGGAATGTTTCCCATCTTACAAAATATTCACAAAAGTTGTATCCCTTCAAATATTAATCCTTTGTTCATCAGTTGGGAAATGGCTGAATAAGTTATGGCATATGAATGTTATAGAATATTATTGTTCGATAAGAAACAATCAGCAGGATGGTTTCAGAAAGGGCTGGACTTACATGGACTGATGCTAAGTGAAATGAGCAGAATCAAGAGAACATTGTACATGACAACAAGAAGATTATGTGATGAACAATTCTGATGAGTGTGGCTCTTTTCAACAATAGATGACTCAGGCCAATTTCAATAGAGTTGTGATGGAGAGAGCAATCTGTACCCAGAGAGAGAATTATTAGCATTGAATGAGGATCACAACATAGTATTTTCACTTTTTTGTTGTTTGCTTTTTGTTTTCTTTCTCATTTTTCCCTTTTTGATCTGATTTTTCTTGTGCAGCATGATAATTGTGGAAATATGTGTAGAAGAATTGCATATGTTCAACATGTTAGATTAATTGCTATCTAGGGGAGGAGTGGGGAGAAGGAAGGGAGAAAAATTTGGAATATAAGGTTTTACAAGGGTGAATGTTGAAAACTATCTTTGCATATATTTTGAAAATAAAAAGTTATTATTAAAAAAAGAAAGATCCATCTTTGAGAAACTCCATCTCGTGATTTGGAATCATGGGACTTTGCCCAGTTCCTTTGGCAGCAGAAAGGGATGCTAATGAGTTTCTCCTTGCTCTAATCCCCCAAGGCATAACTGAATGGTCACTTGTCAGTGATGTTGTGGAGAATTTTTTATTAAAGCATGAGTTGGGCCTCTGTATTATCTGCCAATTCTTAAGAATCTGTGATGTTGTTGTCTATGGACAGTCATATTTCAAATGCTCCCAAATCCACCAGTCTTCTTGTCCTCCCTCACCTGCCTACTTCCAGTGTTCTTAAGGACCATGGTGTTCCCTGCAAAAGATGTGCTGTGTAAGCAAACTCGGCAGCCTTCATCCTACTATTGTTTTAACTCACAAGACCTCTTATTCACAGCACACTACAGCCCACAGACTTGATTACCAAAGTCAAATGAATGAATGGAAGATATCCAAAATCCTTGAGCACAAGCCTTCCCAGCACGTGTGCTTCCATCCTGGAAGCATGTCATGCTTTTCCTTCTAATAGCATATCCTCTGGGTAATTATAGATTATTTATAGCTCTTCTTCTGAGCTTGGTTTGAAGGCCTAGGAAAGTCCTTTCCTTGATGAGCAAAAATGAGGGGCTGTCCTCCGAGGCTTTCTTACCTTCTACTCCTCAATAACTTTTGTTTTCTCTGGCTCACAATGATGGGTTCTCTAGGCTGAATCTAACTGACCAGTGGATGGAACAATCTTATTCCTGAATAATGTGTGGTGCTAGATCTGGAGTTAATAATAACCAGTAAGAGGATCTGGTAGCTATGTTTGAATAAGCATGGTATAGTGGAAAGAATGCTCTCCCCAGAGTCAGAAGACCTGGATTCCAAGCCTATTTAATACAATTACACTTTGTATGACCTTGATCAACTTAATTTCCTTGTTCCTCAGTTTTCTAATATGTAACATGAAAGTGTTGGACCAGAATGCATTAAGGTCCCTTTCATCTCTCCAAAGCTCATCTTAAATGGAAATAAGAATCCTTGCTATTTCTGGTCTAGATTGTTTCTCTGTCAATGCTTACAGCAACCTTTCCATGAATATAATCTTGAGTTGCAGTGGCTGAAAAAAATTCATTGCCTGGTGGCCAATCCTCTGGGGATGAGCTTTTTTTAAACCTAGCTAGGCTCATCCTCAGAAAACAAACAGTCCATCTTTGAGTTTGTACTCAAAGATGTTCTGATTTTATAAGATCTATTAGAGCTGATGTTCACCTAGCAGAGTCTGTAATAATCCAGAATCATCTCCATTCTATGAAAAAGCCTAAGGAGAGAAGCTTTGCTACAGGCTGATATTAGGTACTTTTTTATTGGTCCTGATTTAAACAAACGACATACAAAACCCCAAAACAATCTCCTTTGCCCCCCCCAAAATGTAATAACTTGATCATTTGGGAGGTAGAAGGATATGGATTGTGGATCTGTCTCTGTCTTTGTCCATACTGCCTTATATATTTATGTATTCATTTTTATCAGGCAGTGGGAAAATGGCACAGTAATTTACTGTTGGTGGAGCCTTGAATTGGTTCAATTATTTTAAAAAAGTAATATGGAACTGTAAAAAGTAATGAAAATGGTCATGCTCTTGAATATGTATGTATTATGTACATAGGTGTATTTACAACATATATATATATTCAAGTATATGTATATACACATATATACATAGATATTCAACACATATGGAATATATACTTGAATATATTCAAGTATATATTCCATATGTGTTGAATATCTATGTATATATGTGTATTTTTCAAGGCATATATCACATATATATTGAATATATATGTGTGTGTGCTAAAGGTATATTCAGAAAAGCATGGGAAGACATCCAAATGGATACAGAATGAAATTATCAGAACCAGGAAAACAACATGCTCAATGACTATAACAATGTAGATGGAAAGAAGGAAGGAAGGAAGGAAAGAAAAGCTGTTTGACTATAATGACAGAGCTCAGTTCTAGAGAAGGGTTAAGAAAACCCTTTCTTTACAGAAGTGACTGCAGGGCATGCGATGTTGCATATAGTATATTGCATAACTGTTAGTTATAGATAGGCTGTTTGATTTTGCTTATCTGTTCTTATTTCATTTTTTCCTCGGTATGTATTATAAGGATTGACTCAAAGAGTGGGGGTAAGGGACAGAATTTATAGAGAAATGAGAATAGTAGAGATTAGACCGGCTATTATGTGGTATAATGGATAGATGGTCAGACTTACAGTGAGGAAGGCTCACCTCCCAGAATTCATATCTAACCTTAGACACTTAATAATGTCTAGTGTGAACCTGGGCAAGTCACTGATCCCTGCTTGCCTCAGTTTCTATATCTCTAAAATGAGCTGAAGAAGGAAATGGTATCTTTGCTAAGAAAAAGCCAAATGGAGTCAGACAAGACTCAAAATGACTGAAAAACAATAAGAGATTGAAGCTGTGATTTCATTGATACAGAGAATTCATAGACAAGAAAATTCCCTCTGCTAAAGTAGGCTAGTGCTTTCTCTGAGGTGTATAGTCTTGGAAAGTTTCTGAGAATCTTGAAAAATGAAAGGATTTGCCTAAGGTCACACAGCTAGTTTGTACCAGAAAGAATTGAAGTCTTTCTAGAATTGATAGTTCTCTAATATACCACACTGCCTCTTATTGATACAAAAAAATAAATAATTTTAATAGCTTAATTCAAACTCCAAACCAGAGTCAAAGAGTTGAGAAGATGTGAGCAAAAGCATGACACTGCAAGTTCCGTCGGTTCCTTTAATATTTGTTTATGGTTGACTTTGAGCCCAAAATAAACAATCTTGGCTGCCCACTGAGTTCTCAAACCCAACCAAAAGACATCTGGCACAAGTGAGCTCCCTAATGGCCCCACATTCTCCCAGGCAACAGGAGGCAGGCTTAAGGATAGGCTCCCTAAAGAACATGTAATTTAAAGAGCTCTGGAAGATGACTCAAACATTCCAGGCTCACTTTTATTTTTCCTTTTTTTGTTGATATGTGAAATATAATTTTAGTCATTTTTTCTGATGACTTTTGAATTTATAAGCAGTAATTATCAACTTGAGATCAGAGACCATCCCTAACCCATCCACATTGCAAAACTACTTTCTTCCAATCCCCAGGCTACTTTAAAGACAACCAGTTAGCTGCTATTTGACAAAAATTGCTGGGAAAATTGGAAATTAATATGGCAGAAATTAGGCATTGATCTACACCTAATACCCTATGCCAAAATAAGGTCAAAATGGGTTCACGATTTAGATATAAAGAGTGATACTATAAAATTAGAAGAACAAAGAATAATCTGCCTCTTAGATCTGTGGAGAAGGAAGGAATCTGTGACCAAAGAAGAACTAGAGTACATTATAGAATGCAAAATGGATAATTTTGATTATACTAAATTAAAAAGTTTTCATACAAACAAAACCAATGCAGACAAGATTAAAAGGGAAGCAGAAAGCTACAAAAAATTGCAGCCAATATTTCTGATAAAGTCCTCATTTCTAAAATATATAGAAAATTGACTCAAATTTTCTTATAAGAATATAAGCCATTCTCCAGTTGATAAATGGTCAAAGGATATGAATAGACAATTTTCAGATGAAGAAATTAAAACCATTTCTAGTCATATAAAAACACTTTCAATCATTACTGGTTAGAGAAATGCAAATTAAGACAACTCTGAGGTATCACCACACACCTCTTAGATTGACTAAAATGACAGGAGAAGATAATGATGAATGCTGGAGTGGATATAGGAAAACTGGGACTCTGATACATTGTTAGTAGTATTGTGAACTAATTCAACCATTTTGGAGAGCAATATGGAACTGTGCCCAAAAGACTATCAAAGTGTGCATATCCTTTGATCCAGCAGTATTTCTAGTGAGCCTGTATTCCAAGAAAATCACAAAAAAGTGAAAAGGACCCACATGTACAAAAATGTTTGTAGCAGCCCTTTTTGGAGTGGCAAGGAACTGGAAAATGGAGCTGCCCATCAATTGGAGAATGGCTGAATAAGTTATGGTATATAAATGTTATGGAATATTGTTCTATAAGAAATGATCAGCAGGATGGTTTCAGAAAGTCCTGGAGTGATTTACATGAACATAATGCTAAGTAAAGTAAGTAGAACCAAGAGAATGTTGTATACAGCAACAGCAAGATTATAAGATGATCAATTCTGATGGACATGGCTCTTTTCAACAATGAGATGATTCAGGCCAGTTCCAATAGACTTGTGATAGAGAGAGTCATCTGCAGCCAGAAAGAAGACTATTGGAACTAAATATGGCTTTCAACATAGCATTTTCACCTTTTTTGCTATTGTTTGATTGCTTTTTGTTTTCTTTCTCACTTTTTTCCTTTTTGATCTGATTTTTCTTATTCAGCATGATAATTGTGGAAATATGTATAGAAGAAGTATACATGTTTAACATATGTTGGATTACTTGCTGTCTAAGGGAGAAGGAAGAAGGGAAGGGAAGGAGAAAAAAATTGGAACTATCTATGCAGGTAATTTGAAATTTAAAAAACTTAAAAATTTTCCATTAAAAAAAAAGCAGTCAATTAGGACTTGAGGCAGAAGGACTTGTCCCTAAAAATGGTCTCCTGAGATATCAAGCCTGAAAATAAGATAGAAGCTTGAGTCCCTCCTGTACCTTCTCTCTCTTTCATCTTTTCTAAGACTGGGCTACTCTGCTCTAGGAAGCAACAAACAGAAGAACAGATATTTTCATAGTAAATCGCAGGTTTTGAAGCTAGAAAAGACCTTTAGGCTCTTTGGTCCAATTCACTTTTTAGGTGAAGGAACTAAGAATTTAAATAGGTCACATAGGTAAATCAAGAGCTGGTATTTGAATTTTGATGCCAAATCCAAAACTCTCTTCACTGTATAATACATTAGGGGATTAGCCACCAGAAGAATTTGTTTTCTTTGGGGGAATGGGAGAAGGAGAAGGCCCCCAGAAATATACTAGTATCATGGCTACTGCATACATCCCCTTCTCACCATCCCACAGATACATCAACAAAGTTAGTTTTATTCATTTGTTGGCACAAGTGATTAGTGAATCTGGACCAGTCAGCCTTGGAAATGACCAAATTTAACCCTTTGACTGGACAGATGACACAGCCAGCTTCAGACAGAAAAACTACTACAAACCTACTTCTCAGAAGCCAAGACACTATGGCCCAACATAGCTGGAAGAGTCACAGGACCTCAGAGGCCGTCTTGTTGTGGCCAAGGCCTGTCAGTCTCCCCTTGGCCATATCTCTAGAATAGGCCCCTCTCTCTGCTTGGACGTGGGTGCAGGCCCTCCTCAGCTCCTATCTGATTTTCTTAGATAGCCCCCTGGGGCACTGTCTCAAGTCTGTCCCTACTCCACTCCACCTTCCATTCAACCACCAAAGGGATTTTCCAAAAATGCAGGCCCTTTCATGTTAGCATCCTCTCCCCTCCCCTCCAGGATCAGATATAAAATCCTCTGTTTGACCTCCAAAGCCCTTAGAAATCGAGCCCCATCTTCCACATTACTCCCCACTTACTGTGTGATTCTCTGATTTTGCTCCAACAAGATACAACAGCTCCCAGTTTCAGACACGTTCACTGACTGTCTCTCATTCATGGAAGGCTTTCCCTCCTCATCTTTGCTTCCTGGCATTCTTCAAGTATTCCTTAAACTCTCATCCCCTACAGTAAATTTATGCTGAACTCTCTTAATTCCGGTGCCTTCTCTTTGTTGATTATCACCAATTTGTCTTATATAGGACTTGTCAGTACCCAATTGTTTGTGTGCTGTCTCCTTATTAGACTATGAGTTTTTTGAGAACAAGAACTGTTTTGTTTTATCTTACTTTGCAGTCCCAGCATTTAGAATGGCACTTAGTATACAAGAGGCACTCAATAAATGCTTTTTCATTGAGTGACTGACTAATTTGTCTTATCTCTGAGCAAAAATCTCTTCTGCAACACAGCTGAACAAGACTCAATTGATCAGATGAAGTGTGTTCTAGTTGCAGCTTGTCCCACTTATTTGAAAGCTGTATGACCTTGAGAAAGATTGTGATAGTAAAAAGTACAGTGCTTTGATCCTGTAAGGGATCATATTGGTGGGCTTTGGGATTCTACTTACAAACTATGGCCAGGTGACCGATAAGGCCCATGTCAGCTCTAAAGGTCTATGATTCAGTATTAGAGAGGTCAGGAATGGCCCTTGGGGTATTACTGCCATTTTTAGGACTTGTCTCTCTACAAGCATGGCTACCCCAGAAGTGACATTTGGGGGTGTCTGGCACTGCTGGTAGCACCTAAGTCCAGCTTAAGAACAATGATCCCTTGCCTCCTTGAGCCCCATTTCTCATATGTCAAGTGAGGTAGTTTGTCCTAGATAATCTCTAAATTCCCCTCCAGTTCCTAATGCTATGGTACTGTGACTTCCCCAGCTCACAGTGTTTCGCAAGCTAAATCCTCAGAGAATTCTAATCCTGCTTACACTGAATCTTGCCTTACACCACCCTAATATCCACCCACTCTTGGGAGACTTTGCAAACTGTCAGCTGGTCCATTAACAGATTAGAGTCAGGGGAAACTGCTTCACAGGCCCCAAGAGGGGGAAACCTGGGGGCAAGAAAGAACTTGGGAGGTTAGCCCAGAGTTGCTAAAAACCAGAGAGAGTGCTGGCAGGTCCAGCCCCACCCTAATTCCAGGGAGGTGACCTCATCCCAAGGCAAGGGCAGGCAGGTCTTGGCTCAGAAGCATCTTGGGGAGGGGCTTCAAGGGTGGGCCAAGGACAGGACCAAGTGCTTCCCCAGGAAGAAGGGAGAAGACTTTCCCACCCAAAACTGTCGACCCCTGGAAACTTTAGAAGCTAAGGATTGGAGCTGGTCCCCCTAGGAGGACCATCCCCCTGGTGCTTCCCTTGGGTAATGCCATATAGAATTATTTCTTATACATATCTAGTGTTGTGAGATTATAGAATACTTTCACATGGGAGCTTCACAACAACCCCATGAAGAAAGCAAAGGAAGTATTGTCGGGTTCATGGTAATGATGAAGAAATTGAGGTTCAAAAAAGGTTACACTGACTTTCCTGAAGTCACGCAGCTAGGGTTGTGCTGAAATCAGCTTGAACTGACTCTGGAGAGGCAAATACTACAAATCAGGGCTGGATTTGTTCTTCTATTGATTGTCTAGACTCAGGAAAGTGATGAAGAAAAGATTAGTAATACAGATTAAAAGTCTATCATGGGTGCATTTTCCCCCAGTGAGCTGGTTGTTAAACATTTACCAGCAGACAATTGGATTTAGGGTCAGAAAAACTTGAATTCACATCTCACTTCAGACACTTGCTAACTGTGTGACTTTTCAGCCTCTTTTTTCTCATCCATAAAATAAGGATAATACTAGCATCAGCTCAAGGTTGTCATGAGGGTTAAAGGAAATGTTTCAAGTGCAGTGCTTTGTAAACCTAATATATCTCAACTCTCCTAGTAACTACCCATCCCCATGGAACCTGCCCTTCTAACAAATGATTACAGTCTATAACAAAATAATTAGTTAAGGAAAACAAATCAAAGCTCTGAAAATGTGTAATCTGGGACCCTTCTGCCAGGAGACACGAGCCAAACATGTATATTTAGTTATAAATCCTCTAAAATCATTATTGGTCACTTGCATGGATCCAAGTCAGGAAATCCTTCATCGTTATTTTCATTTCCCTGTAGCTAGACGTCAAGATGAATAAAGACCTGGAATCAAGAAAACCCAAGTTCAAATCCAATCTCAGACATGTAGTAGCTATATGAGCTTGTCCAAGTCACCTAACCTTGTCTGCTTCAGTCTACTTAACTATAAGATGATAATAATTATACCACCTCCCAGGGTTATTGTGAGGATCAGTTGAGATAATATTTATAGAGCACTTAGCATTATGCCTGAAATATAATAGGTGATTAATAAATGCTTCCTTCCTTTATACTATTGTAACCATCATGTAATTTGTTAGCTGAATTCTGTTCTCTTGATTCTGCATCAATTCATAAAAATCTTTCTAACTTTCTCTGAACTCCTCATTTTCATATTTTTAAAATATGGTATAATATTTCATTATATTCAGTAATGTGATTTGTTCAATCAGTCACAAGTCAAAGGCAATGATAGATTTAAAACTAGAAGTGACTTCAATGTTCTAATCCAACCCCTCTTTTACAGATGAAGAAATTGAGGTCCAAATGGGTGTCACAGAGGAAATAAATGGCAGGGTTGGGGGTAGAATCCATATTCCTCAGATTTTAGAGTCAGTGTTTTTTCTACTATAACATGCTATTAATTTTTCTTCCAGGTTTTTGTTGCTGCTGCTGTTGCTGCTACTACTACTACTATTTCACCTCCCCAAAAAGTGTCCTACTCCCCTTTCCTGCCACTACAGTATAGAGCATGAAAAGAGTACAAGTTTTGGAATCAGAAGATATGAGTTCAAATTCTGACTTTACTGCTTGTTCCCTAACCTCTCTGGGCTGCATCTATAAAAATAAAGTGTTAGATCAGTTAACATCTAAGGTCCTTTCCAGCTCTAAATCCATGATGTGCTAGGTACCTTTCAATGATAGGGAATGGTAAGATAAATTATGTTATGTGAAAATAATCAAACATAACACTATAAGAAAGTATGAATTTAAAGAATTGCAGTGGAAGTTGGAAAGACTTATATGAACTGATGCAGAGCCAAGAAAGCAAAATCAGGAGAACAATTTCCATGGTGACCATCTGATGATACCAACTTCACTTCCAACCCTAGTCTCATACCTATATACCTTGTGGCAGTGGCCAAGCCCTCTCTGTAACAGCAAAGAAAAAATAAAAATTCTGCATCCCTCTCTCAGGCTATATTCCTCCTCCCCCATCATGGTCTCCCTCCTGCAGTCACATCCCCAGTTATTTTTATCTGATGGTGCCTTTGTTGGTCCTAACAGGCACCGTGTGGTTGCTGTTGACAGCTTGCAGGCAGAAAGCATGAATTTCCTGTGTGGCTTCTTCCTTCTTCTTCATGCATGCTCTGAGGCCTTCTCTATTATGAGTTGTGCTAATCTAATGCCTCACCAAAGTCTAAGAAGCTCTGAAAGATAAAACTTCGTATAAATAGCTTTCCTCAACTGGGACAAAGAGTGAAAGAACAGGAGAAGGGAGCCAACTGTCCCCTAAGACAATTTTTAGGCAGCCTAGCCTTCCATCTTCCTGCATCTTCAAGGTTCTACTCTTTTCTTTTCCAACTTGAATTCCTATGCAAAGAATCTTTTATTTAATCTATTAAATTACTTTCTCTAGTCATCTCCTGACTAAACTTGAAAAATAACAGTAACTTTAAGGGCTAAACTTGCTGAAAGGTTAAATGCCATACTCAGAGTCACACAGTTAGCAAGTGTCTGAAGTGAGATATGAATTCAAGACTTTTTGACTTTAAGTCCAATTATGTGCTGGTAAATGTTTAAAAACCAACTTGCTGGGGGAAAATGCACACATGATAAACTTTTAACTCCACTAAAGAACAGTCTCCGGACCTGATTTTCCTTTTCTCAGAATCAATATTTGGGAAATCAGGACACTATGCAATGCTTGCATATTGAAATTTCCTGATACAGAAAATAGACCTCAGTCTCCTCATCTGTAAAATGATATTGTGAAAATAGTTTTCCTCTGAGATCCCTTCAAGAATAGTGGATAGAGTTCTGTATTTGGAGTAAGAAAAACATAGGTCTGAATCCCTTCTTAGACACTTCTTTCCCCATATGGCAAACCAAACTAATATCTTCACCTGAAAATTAGGGATAATAATAGCAACTATCTCACAGGGTTGTTGTAAATATCACATGATCTTATATATATATATATATATATATGCATATATATATATATATATATATATATATATAAAAGTACTTCACAGACCTTAAAGAGTTATGATTACTTTTCTAATGTCCTGAGAATGCATTGCTGCTAGAGAGATAAAGCAACTGCTTACAACTCTCTGGTAGGCCCCAAACCCTCAAGTTATCTAGCCATGATGGCTCAGGGGAGCCATGGAACAGAATTTACTATCTTGGACTTGGGCTTGGACTTAATTAATATAGAACCTCAGAGGCCAGCTAGTGCAATTCCTTCAGTTTACAGTCAAAGGGAATGGTCTCAGAGAAGTAAGTGACTTGTCCAAGGTCACACAGGTAGTAAGTAGCCAAATCTAGATTGAAATTCCTGCCTTCTTTGACTCAAAGTTCAGTGTGCTTCCTGCTTCCTTCAGATACCTGCTTTAAAAAAAATTCTTTGAAAATTCCTTTACCTGTAGTATTGTTAAAATCTCTTTGGGAAGGGCAGCAAGGAAACTTAATAAATGTTTTTTTTT
>JAJPUD010014393.1:0-40808 GCA_023553655.1 Myrmecobius fasciatus | reverse complement strand
TTAAGGGAAAAAATTAGGATACAGGCTGGATTCAAGAATGGGAACTTTCAAGGTTAAGATTTTTGCCACTCTTTTCTCTCTGATAATATCCTAGAGATATAATTGGCCAGTGGCATAGAGGACAAGGGCATGCTAGTTCAGAGAGTAGGATATGATTGCATTCAGGGCCTCCTTCCTTTAGGAGCACACTGCCAGAGCTAGCAGAGACTTCAGAGACCATTTATGGCTCAAAAGAGCCAACCAAGACTTTCTGGATATCAGCTGCCAGGCTAGCTCTGGTCTTAAGTAATATGGGAATATAATGACTTGACATTGACCTTCTATCTGCTAGAACCTCAGTATCACTGAAATGGCAGGGATCGTCTGGGGCTGTTGCTCTGTAATAATTCCCTCAACTGAGCATCCCATGCTACTGGACAGTCTTGAAACTGACTTCTTGGGCTTTAAGAGAGTGAGTCATAACAAGGTTAGGTGCTGTGCTACCGATAACCCAGCACACCTTGAACATCTTTCCTGTCGTCCCTCACCTCCCCCCAAAAGGGCTAATACCCCCACATTAATGTCAGAACTGTAGGCTCTGGAGCTATAAGCCCTTGAAAAGCTGCCCTGCTGATGTCAGGTCACTTAAAATAGAATTTCAAATGAGCAGCTTCATTAACAGGAGTCTAAAATTAGCATTTCTCCTCAGCATGTATTCACCAGGAGGGGATGGGATAGGCAGGGTGGAGGTGATGTGGAGGAGGTGATGGGGGGAGAGGGATAGGGAAAGCCAAATCACCTTGCCAGTTGTTCCTGATTTGGGGACCTAAAAGGGGAAAGCCCCAGAACTCAGCAGTGTCCTAGCAATGCCCCTTCACAATAGTTAAGATCTTGGCATGAAGGTTAAATTCAAGTTTTTTTTTTCTTTCTTTTTTTTTTTTTTATCCTTGGTCCTTTGCAGAGAAAAATAAGCTTGCAGAAGAAGCCTATAAGAAGAGATTATTTGTTTACGACAAGCAGCACGGTGAAAAACCTGGCCAGAGAGACTTGGGGCTTAAATTCTGCCTCAGGCACTTACCAGCGGTGTGACCTCAGGCAAATCCCAGTAACCTCACCGAGCCACAATTTTCTTCATCTCTAAGATAATCATAATATATGTCTAGAACCCTAGGATGGACAGGAAGCTAGGTCTAAGGCATTTTGTTAATCACTAAATAAACATAAGCTATCATTAGCCTCAGTTAAGACAGATTGGTGTCTCTCCCCATAGAATAACAATTTAGAGAAGCCTGTTTTCTAAAAGCTGCCCTCCCTTACTGGCACCAGGGAAAAGAATGATTTAAAAAGGCAAAAGAAAACCTGAGTTTGAATCTTGGCTTCCACCCAGTGAATTAAGATAAGCCATGACCTCTAAACCTCAGTTTCCTCGTGTGAGAAATCAGGATAACAATACTGTCTAATATGTTTGGAGTGAGAAAGATTGTTTTCTTTCTTCCTTTTTGTTTTTTGGCCTGGCATATAATAAGCACTTATTAAATGTTTGTTGCTTTGCCTTCCAATGGGAGAGAAAAGAATCTTTTTGATTAAAAAATTAAATTTAAATTAATCTTTAATTTAATTTTGAATGACTGGGTCTAAAAATTAAGCAATAATGGCTTTTTGATTTTCTATCAGAGGTCTTGGGTTCAAATTATACTTTGGTATTTGCCAGGCGCTGACTCACTCCTTTTGAGAGCCTCAGCTTCTTCCTCTGTAAATAGAGAAGGTTGTTTAGGTGATCTTGAAGGTCCCTACCCTCTGATTCCCAAGCACCCAAACAAAGAAAACAGCAGGTGTTCTCCAGCTGATGCCTGGGGCAGACACCAGCAGGTGTCGCTGTGAGGGCCTGGGAGCTCCCACCCCCAGCTGGGAGGGAGGGAGGGAAGGAGGGAGGACCCGGTCTGGGCGTCAGTCAGCATTTATTAAACTTTGGCCCCGGTGCCCTCCGGAGGCCTTGAATGAGTACTGGGATCTCACTCCCCCTGCCCTCATTATACAGGCATTTATTAACTTCGGCGCTCTCAGCCATTGACTGAATTCTTGTCTACATTATCAGCTCATGTAAATTCATTATACTTAACAGCTGGGAATAAAATCCTCAGCAGGAAGGCTGTGATGGATGAGGGTTTGGGGGGCAGGGATATTGGGGGGCGGGGTTGGGTGGGCAGCAGCAGGGGTGAAGAGCTGGGGGGCGGGGGATCTCTTCTTACTGTACAATCACTTCCAGCCTGGGGGCTGTAAAGCCTCAGAAATGGAGGCGCCTGGGAGAAAATAAGCCCCAGGGGTTTGGATGCAAAGACCAGGTTTGCTTTCCTCTTCTCCCCTTCTCCCCTCATCCCCAGCTCCTTTCCCAGGCCATGTATCTAAGCTTATCTCCTTCCTGGTCCACCCTGCCTCAAACCCAAGTTTACAAGCCTGTTCAAGTAACACTGACCAGAGCGGTTTCAAAATAACCATCCGTGATACATAATAACCAAAGCCGTCCCTAGCCATTGCTTGAGACCCAAAGCAAAGGCTAGCTGGCAGAAGTCCAAACAAGCTGAGCCCCCAGGGGAGCCAACTCCCCTAAGCCTCCCTTTGTAGCCAGATTGCTCCGCCTGCAATTCAGCCAAAGGATGCCGGTGCTAGCCTAGGCTAGGAGAGCTGGGGTCTCCGAATTATTCCCCGAGTTCTTATGGAGGGAGGAGGACGCAACACTGCCTCCCCTTTTCCCAATCTGTTGGTCCCATGCCTTTATTACAGAGTGCAGATCATGAAATCTTGTCAATGGACAAGCAAGAAAAAACTGGGGAAAGCCTGGACCAAAGGGGCGTCCTGCTATCCACTGCTGAGTTCTTCAAGCAATACTTCTGCTTTTCCTTCTCTCCCCCTAACTTCTCACTTCCTTCCCAACGAGGCACATGTATTAGTAAGAGTAAACCCCACTCGATGAGTTAGGATCAGTCCCCCCAATGTCAATCACTTAAGGATGGCACAGAATCCCAACAAGGAAGAAGAGCCAAATGGAAAAGGACACTGACTTTTAAGCACTTAAGAGAGACCCTCATCTTTTGGCTCCTCCTCATTTTTACAGGAGGATCAGGAGAAAGACGATGAGTCCAAGGTCCAAGGTCACGCAAAGTTATCAGCAGAGCAGAGACCAAAAACTTGAGTCTCCACTCCCAGATCTAGACTGTATTCTTTCCCCCCCGCTGTATTATTAAGCTGGGTGCCCATCAATATATTAGGACCTACTGAAGCAAACACAAAATTCACACCCAGTTCTACCCACCCACCCACCCCACAACAGATTTTTGTTTGAAAGGAAAAAATAAAAAGCCTCTTCTACTATATTAAATATGGTATCTCTCTCCCTCTCTCCCTCCCCTCCATAAATGGTTCAGGGAGCATGACTAATCAGCAGTCTGCCTGCCTCCTGCAGATTCCATAATTACTCCTTCCTTTCATCCCCAGCTCTTCTCCGACACCAGACCTCAGGCCTGCTACCTCTATGCTCTGTAATTACAAGCTAATAGCTTAGATGAATTTTCTGCTGGGTCCCAGTTCAAGCACCAATCCGCCCCTTCCCCCTTGACAACCCCCCCTAGGGTAATTACACCCTGTGAGGTTCAGCACAGCAGGCCCTCACATTTAGTCACAGGCCTGCATTCTCGGCCTGAATTTCCTAATCACCCCTCTTGGTAATTTTTCATTACCACAGAAAGAAATGTTTGTGAACAAATACAGGGCGTCCCCCAGCTTTCTGCATGGTGCCTCCTTCCCCCACAATCCCCCACTCCCCCAAAGGGACGATGCTTCAGCACAGTAACAAGTCTGGGGTCACCCCACACAACACATAGCAGCAGATGACGCTCACCCCCTTCCCCCATCTCCAGGTTCCATACCAAACACTTCATAATAAATTCATAATACATTTGCCTTTTGGCATGTTCTGAGCTCACCTGCTCACAACAGTTTGTGAGGGTGATGGGAAGGGAGGGGGAAGAGAAGTGTGAAAAGGTCCCCCACCTCCTGGAAAGATTAGGGTAGGACCTGTGCTCTCTCATTAAGAATACTGCAAAAACTGTAGAGATTGGCTGATGGGAGGGGGAGAGTGTGTGCCCACTTTGATTTAAGAAGCCAGATACAGTATCAGTTTTTTCTCACCCACAATATATGTGTGTTGTGTGTGTGTGTGTATGTATCCACACTTTCATCCTAGATGATGGACATCACTTTTTCTCACCTACTATACTTATATCTATATACACATATATAAATATAAATGTATATATTTTTATTGATTATATACACACATTTACACACTTTCATTCAAGATGATGGGCCTAGCATTTTTTTCTCACTAGATACAGTATCGGCTTTTTCTTACCTACTATACATATATCTATGTGTGTGTGTGTGTGTGTGTATGTGTGTGTGTAAACACTTTCATTCAAGATGATGGATATAATAGCATTTTTTTTCTCACCCACAATCCCAAGCTGGAGCTCACTTAGGTTTATACAATTACTGAGTTGAGATAATGACCACTAGGACAATTATTACCATTCTAATTGTTGAGTCAAAGTAAGGTATCAGATACAGTCTCAGATCCACATTTGTTAAGCTTCACCCTGACCTCAGAAACACACACACACACACACACACACCCTTCAAAAACTCCTCCACTATCTAAATAGCTGCTGCAGGTTGGGACATAACAAATTCCAAACAGTCAGTCAAGGAAACCTGCTGATTAACTGGAGAGCTTTGGACTAAAGAGAAGGGGCACGTTCTCATGTCCAGGAAGGTGTAGAAACCCACTTATCAGGGTTTTTTATGTTTTCACTGTTGTATTCTTTTAAGAAAAAGATCTGTACTTAAAAAAAAAAAAAAAGCTTAAATCAAGGACAGTTTTGGGGGGGGTGTTTAAATTCAGGCTGCATCTGGACTTGAGACAGTATAGTGAAGTAGAAAATGTCTTGAACTTTGGACAAAAAGTTGGATTTGGATTCAAATCCTACCATTGTGACAGTTATTATCATTGTGAGTTTAAGCAAATTATTTAATCTTTGTAGGTTGAAGTTTCTTCATCTGTATAGGGAACAAGCTGAACCAGACACAACCTCTTAAGCTTCTCTTCTGCTTTAAACCTATGTCCTACCATTTGGCCCAGCCGCCAAAGCCACCTGGGAGCCATCAGTGGCAAGCAAACTCTGAATTTAAAGTTGGAGACCCAGTGTCTTAAGTCTTGGCTTTCACTGGCTTACCTATCTGGGCTGCCATTTCCTCATTCATAAATGAAAGGGGGAGAAGGGGGTGGCAGGGGGAAGGGGAGAGGAAGAGGGAGACATACACATCTTTATACCAAGGATCCTGTGTCCCTTCTACTTCCTTTTGGTGGCTGATATTATTCTTGTGAGGGTTCTGCTGGCAAGATACTGGCTCAAGGAAACATTCAATTGTTTTCTCTCTTCTTTTACCAAGTTGGGGACTGTCCATGTTGGAAAGATCTCCAACAAGTGTCAAAACAGAAAGTATTCTCTCCTTAAACAACCACAACCTATCCAAACTAGACAATTAAAAATATTAAAGTAACAGAGAATGGGAGGTAACATCTGGAACGGGAGGAACATACTGCTCAAAATGAATAACCCATAACTCCTTTTTTCTTATATTAGGGCAGAAGGTTCTTGAGAAAAGGGCTTTTTTCCTTTGTAACCTCGGCGCCTGGTACATTTTATTGTTCAGTTGTAATGTCCGACTCTTCCTGACTTCATTTGGGGTTTTCTTGGCAAAGATGTGTCTACTGGTTTGCCATCTCCTTCTCCAGCTCATTTGACAGATGAGGAAACTGAGGCAAGCAGAGTAACCCAGCCAGGGTCACATAGCTAATATGACTGATGAGCTTTCCTGATGCCAAGCCCAGTGCCTCTATCTTACTCATGGCACATGGCAAATGCTTAATAAATGCTTGCTGATTAGCTGATTCTGAAAATTAAATTAAGCAAAGCATCTCATTTCACAAGCATTCTGGTTAATTGAGAGAAGGCTGATACTTGAAAACATAACACTTTTATAAACTCAATGTAAATGGATATAAAAGAAACTCTTCACCTAAGTACTACAATGGTCTTAAAAGGGAGAGTCAAAGCTCAAATGAGGTTAATTTACATTATTAGTATCTGGCCTTCCTTCTGCCTAAGATTTAATCACACAATTGTAGAATTGGGGAAAACCTTAGAAAAAAATCTTAGGTCTGGGGCAGCTAGTGGTGCAGGGGATAGAGCACTAACCCTGGAATCAGGAGGAGCTGAATTCAAATTCAGCCTCAGACACTTAGTAGCTGTGTGATCTTTTGTAAATCACTTAACTTTGACTCGCCCCCCCCCCAAAAAAAGAAAATAATCTAAATCAAATTTCCTTGTTTTACAAGGAGACCCAGAGAGAAAATTTCTTGTCCATGGTCACTTGGCCCACTGTGAGACAGTTTGAATTCTACTCATATTTTTACCTCCAAATCTAGCATATAGTACTCAATATCATTCCAAATCCTTTCCAAAATATGACTCCCCTCTCCCAACATTCAAACAAATGGTCAAGCAAGCTGCCTCTCTTGTCCGGGAACTCCCTACTTCTTTCTCCTCCTACTCCCTTTATTTTTAAGAATTTCTTTCTTCTCTGAACGGAATTCTACTTCTTTTCTAATTTCCACTCATCCAGAGTTACAGGCAGGTTTGTCAGCAAGTAAGAAACATCAACTGTGGAAGGGGAGGAAAAACCAGAATCCTTTCAGGGGACAGCTAGCTGATGTTCCCTAGGGCAGAGCGCATGTAGAAAGGAGGGAGAAGAGGTTGGGGGTCAATGGAATGCTTTAAAACCCACACTCCTAAGACTTCTGCAAGAAAATCAAAGTTTTTTTTTTTTTTTTTTAAATAGATAAGTGAACGAAGAGGAATAAGGGAACAGATAGAAAAAGGATTTGAAAAAGATTATTTTAAGCAACTGTGGAGCCTAGATTTGGGGGTGGAGAAGGGAAGTGAACACATGTTTTATAGAGCACTTTCTTCTGAACTGGTAGGTAACACTTGAAGGCTACTAACCTGGTAGGTCAAAGGGAGAAATCTGCCACTGACTGGGGAAGAATAGACTTAAATGATCTGAAATCTCTTCTAAACCTAAGATTTTGTGTTAGGAGAGCCCTGTTATTCCCTAAGGTTGGAAACCTGCAGTTTGTTTGTATCGATTGCAGTAAGTATTGATAGTTATGAGGGGAAAAATAAAACCAGGAAGAGACGAGCCCTTTTCTAAAAACAAGCTGGGTCTGGAGTCAGTCTCATGTCTAAAGAAAGACCCACCAAAGGAAGAAGGGAAAACTGGAAGATTTTTACTAATCACAACCCTGACCCATTTTTTCCAGGATCCTTCAGGCCACTGATGGTGGGCCCTGTGTGCCTGCTTCAAGCCCAGTTTATTAATAATAGCAAGTTCATTTACAAGAGAACGTCCTGCACACTTGTTTATTTGATCTTTTGATAAGTCGGGGAGGGTGGCAGTAACTAAAATGGGCAGTCCCATTTTAGAGATGAGGATACAAATTCTCAAATAGGCTGGGTGATATGACTAGAGGTTACCTGGTTTATAAGAAAAGGATCACACCTGGCCTCATGGGACTACTCTCACGAAAAAAGCCAAAGAATGGTTTTCAAATGCCTGATTTGATTTAATTTTTAAAATTAAGTTAACAAGTGCAAGGCATAGGGGATATGGACACAAAAACCAAAATTCTATTGGAGTTGGGACTGACAATTAAGTCCTTTATATACATCATCCCATTTGATGCCAGCTGTGAGGTAAAAATGTATTCTGGTGAAGGACACTGATGTCTTAGGGAGACAATGAGTTGGGACCAAAAAGTAGAGATGTTTGGGAGGTTTGGGAGTGGGCTGGATATAGAGATGAGAGTTATCTCCATGGGAATAATTGAACCCATCAAAGCTGATGAGACTCTTCATGGGAAAAGAAGAGAAAGTGGGGCAGGAATGAATCTCTAGGGACATCCATCCTAGGTGATTCAGAAGAGCCTGGTGAGCAAGAACCATAATTACAAGCAGAGGAGAATCAGGGGACATCACAAAATGCAAGGCAAGAAAAAGGACTCATGGGCATTGGGGGACAGGTCAGCATTGTTAAAAACTGCAGGTGAGGAACCATTAAAAAGGAGAAAGAATTGAGACCAGGCCAACAGAATTGGATGTCAAGAGATCATTGGAAAGATCAATTTAGTTAAAGAATCAGAAGCCACATTGCAAGGGAGGAACTTACAAAAAAGGTGCCTGGGAAGGAAATGAGGCAAGATAGCACTTTTTCCTCTTGGAAAAGAGACTGTTTTTTTAAAATCAGTTTGTCTGTAAAAGTAAAAATAGACAAGAGGGAGATATCTTGAGCCACAATCAGAGGGACTTCTAGTGGAAGGTTTCTTTTTAATAAGGTCAGGAGAAACTTGGGCTGGCAGCACATGAGGCCAAGAAGCCTTATCATCCTCTAGGTCATTCTCCTTCCTTTCTTAAAGACTTCAATACTTGGCTCAGTGGCTTTCTTTCTCAGCCAACAGGGAGGTTTGCTTAGGCACCTGGTCCATTGGTGGTTAAAGAAAGCTCAAGGTTTTTCTTGGTCCAAGTTAGTGGCTTCACAAATGGTTCTGGGGAGAGGGGAGAAAAATCCTCCACAGCACCAGCTCCAGGATCACTGGCAGTTCCAAGGAACACAGTTGGGTCACGGGGCCATTACCCCAGAAGGGATCTCTGAGATTATCTAATCCAGATCCCTCGTATTACAGAGGAAGGAATGGACCGAAGTTATGTGAGAAGTGAGCATCAGAGACGGGATTTGCATTCAGCTCCTGCTTCCCACTATATTCAAGTAGTGATTACCTCTATTCATAAGGCCACCTCTAAATCTAGAACTAGAGAACAGAATGGAGCTTAATCCCAGCTTCCACATACAATTATGGAAGAAGAAGTTATTTAGGCAGAAGATTTGGTCAAGCATAAATACCCAGCGGTCATTGTTATGGTAAACTAGAGTGGACTTTGTGTCCACATACTGCAGTGGGTTTTAGGCAAGAAAAGCGCTAGACCCACTCTCTCAGAGAGGTGGTTAAATGCAGTTGCTAGGGAAATGGAAATTCTGTCTATCAAGCAGGGGCTTGGGGCTAATTCATCCAGTGGTTAGCAAAGTTCTCTCCCTCATGATCAAGAGCACACTTTTGCAAGATGTCTGGCTAAGGCCAAAGTCTCAGACTATGGAAGGTAACCCCGACAACTAGCCCATAGATGCATGACCTTGGCCCCATTTTGTCCACATTGCTCTCTCTAACAACCTGAGCTATCTTTAGTTCCTTCCTTCACAAAGGACTTCTTCTGGATGCTGGTAAAGTCCTTTGAGAGGGCAAGGTTGGGGAAGCCAAAGGAGGAAAGGGAGGGCCAGCTTTGATCCAGATGAAAGGATCAAGGAGGAGGAGGAGGAGGAAAAGAAGAAAAGGGCTGAACTTGGCGAACAGAAAGTCACTGGAACTTCTTAAGTTTCCATGGGCCTTGAGAAGTAAAGCCAGAATGCTCAGAAACATGGCTGGTGTTTGGCCTACTCTCCACGGGAAGCTTGACCACTATGGGGTGGGAAGGGAAAAAAATTCAACTATAATTAGAAGCTTAGAAAGGCCAAGTTCATCCCTCTCCTCCACAGTATAGATGAACACGTTTAAAAGAAGGGAAAGAAACAATGAAGGGACAGCAAAGATGCAATAATGAGACAAGTTTAACAATGACAAGCATCAAAGTTTGCTTTATAAATATATCATTGATCTTTGACCTTCACAACAATTCTGTGAGTAGATGTTGTTATTCCCACAGATGAGGAAATTAAGGCAAGCAGAAGTGAAATGGCTAGCTTGGAGTCACACAGCTATTCTATATAAGGCTAGATTTGAATTCAGGTCTTCCTAATTCCAGATACCACAATGAGAAAGGAAGGTATTTGTGGAAGGAGGAAGAGAGAGATCTAATCTTGATCACAAATTCACTCATATGGAAGGATAAAAAAAAATCAATTTAAGAAACACTTATTAAGTGGCATTTACAGTGGAAAGCCCTATGTGCTCAGCACTGTGATAAAGACATAAAACAGCCTCTGCCTCCCTCAAAGAGCTTGAAATCTAGTATGACTGAAAGCCATGTACACAAAATAGCTAGGAGACAAGGGGAGGTAAGATAAGGGAGTTCGATAGAGGTCCTGGCAAAGGGCCACAGGAATTTGAGGAGGGAGAGATCACTTTCGGCTGGGGGTGGGGAACACACTAAGGAAATGGCACCTAGACTGGGTCTTGGAGAGAGGGAGGAACATTAGCCAAGAGATTGGGGGAGGGAGGGATGGACTATTCTAGCTATGGGGAAGATGGTGTGAGCAAAGACTAGGATAAGGGAGGGACAGATAGGAAGAAAGGATGGAAGGTTTGTTGGAGTCTCTGAATAAAAACTAGATATACTGATAGGAAGGTCATTTTGGAGCTGGCCTGTGAAGGGTCTTGAAGGCCAGGATCAGGAATTTTTAAAAGGAGAAGCCGGTGCTTTCAACAAAACATGATTGGAGTAACAGCTTTGACTGTAAAAACATATGGTGAAGGGGAGGAGATATGAATATCATATTGGCATTAAACACAATGGACCATTCTTACAAACCAGCTACTAACTTTAAACCACATTGGCTACACAAACTGGTGACATTAAACTAGTTGGTTGGACAAGGAAGACTCTGCTTTGATTAGGATACAATTCCTTGGGTAGAAAAGCAATTAGGTAGTTCGGTGAACAGAGTACCAGCCCTGAATTCTGGAGGACCTGAGTTCAAATCTGTCTCAAGACACTTAACACTTCCTAGCTGTGTGACCCTGGGCAAGTCACTTAACCCCAATTGCCTTAGGGGGAAAAAAAGTTATATTGAAAGGGAATGGAGAGTCTAAAGGAAGACTCAAACCTTTCCAGCTATGGTGGTTACTACTCAGAAGTCTCACAGCAAAGGAAAAGAAAAGTAGACCCTGAAATTAGATTTCTTATGTCCTATGCTCCATGCCTCCATCTGCAATTTGTTTTGGCAGAGATACTGGAATGACTTGCTACTTCTTTCTCCAGCTCATTTTTACAGATGAGCAAACTGAGGCAATTATGCTTAAATGCCTTGCTCAGGATAACACAGCTAATAAGCCAGCATTCTATCCATCTCACCACTTATGTGCCCCAAGGTTAATAAAACTAACTGGCATTTATGTAGATTTTAAGTTTAGGCAACAGCTTTACAAATACACATTTTATCCTCACTAAAAACCTGGAAAATAGGTGCTACTTTTAGTTCCATTTTATGGAAGAAGTGATTTGCCTAGCATTACACAGCTAATATATCTGACATGAAATTGGAATTCAGGTCTTCTTGCCTAGGGTCAGGCACACTACCTAGTGTTGGACAGCTTAACTGCCTCATACATTCAAGTCTAACTCAATTTAGAAAGAGCCCTTCATATTTTCAAGTCTGACTCAATTTACAAAGTACCTCTCATACTTTCAAGTCTAATTCAATTTACAGAGTGCCCCCAGAATGATTTATGGTCAAAAAAGTACAGATGTACATTGCTTTTTAACAAAGACTATATGATGGATTTGTATTATTGATATTAATTAACTATTAATTTTGTTATATTACATGTTAATTGGCCATATTAATATATTATGTTAAAACCTGAATCTACAGGAAAGAAATTAGGGAGTGATAAAATTTATAAAGATGGGTATTCTTTGGCAAGAAAATTCTCCAGATCTGCACAATGAATTAAATTACAAACTAATTTTTACTTAATAAACTAATGATTTCAAGTAATCTAAATAGTTGCATAGTGGGAGTAAGTAGATTGTAAACTCATCAACACTGAAGACATCATGGTACTGTATAAAGGTCCTACCTTTGGAATTGATGTTAACTGTGTCCCCCATGATCATGAGGGGGAAGGGTTGGAAAGACCCTGAATTGAGGTCAGGAGGGGTTTTAATTCAAGGCCTTTCCAACCTTTCCCCCCACCATGATCAAGGAAGACACAGTTTACATCAGAATCAGGGGGCCCAGTATGTATTCTGAGTTCTGCCATTTGCTATATCCTGTCTGTCCTTGGCTATAGCCCCTATGTGGGCTTAGTTTATTCATCTGTAAATAGAGAAGAGAGAAAATAACTTTAAATCTTTTGAGCTTATGGCTTGTGGGACCAGAAAGGGAAATGATCCATTCTGGTCTAAGAAAGGCTGCTCTGGAAAAGTTGGGCAGATCCTCAGAAGTACTTATAGAAAAAGGCCAAGGGGGTGAAAACCATCCTGACTTCCCTAATGATAAAATGTTTTCTTCACAAGCCCTTAGGAAGTAGTAGCTCACTTTTCTATAGCATATAAAGTATTTTCCAGGAAACAACTAATATTCTTTTTTAATTTGCAGATGAGTAGACCAAGAAGAGGTTAACTGACTGGATGAAAGCCTCATGGAATTGAGGAGACCTCAAATTGTCTACCCCCAACCATAATTGAATAAGAATCCCCTCCCTAACATCTGGCCCAGATCAGATGACCATTTGGGAAGGACCTTCAGGGAGAAGGAACCCAGGGTTTCCCAAGGCAGCCCATTTCACAGGGCTAAGTGGTCATGTTGTTTAAAGGTCAACAGATGCCCTGCATTCACAAATGTGGTTTACAGACTGCTTGCCTTTTCTCTTCCTCTTCCCTAGAAGCCTCCTGATCCTCAAAACCCTATGTATTAATTACACTTCAGGCTCTGTCTGACATCCCTCACACTTCAGAGAACAAGGGAGCTGCACTCCAGGAACTGAGGAAGGGGTGCTAAGAGAGGTCTTCAAAGCCCTGTTGTTGGCTGAGTGTGACTTCGTCCCTTCCATAGGATCAAGAAATGCAAATTCTGCGCCTCATACAGCAAACCAGGTGAGACTTAAGGCAACAATACTGGAGTGGCCCAACAGTGGAATACAGACTAGGGTATTTGTCACACATGGATGCCCATTGGAGCCCTAGCCTTTCTGAAAATCTGAGAAAGGCTGTAAAGGCCCTGTAGAGCAAACTGATCTTCTGAGGTGAAAGAGGTAACAAATAAGAGCCTAGAGGAAGGAATTTGGAGTCAGAATCTGGATTTGACTCCAGGGACCCAAACAGATTTCTTTTCTTCTCTGGACCTCAGTTTCTCTGGAATGGTTTGAACTGAGGTTCCTAAGTCACATCACTATGCTGGGCCCCCAGTCTCTTCACATGGAAAATGGAAATATCTCTATTTGTAGTCCTCCCTCCTGGGGAGCTGAGAAGATCCAGGTGTCCATGCATTCAGTTAGCAAAGCTGGGGAGTGGGAGTAGCTGCATATAAATTAAGTGGGAAACTGACCATGAAGCAGGAGAATAAATAATAAGTCTCACCATCAGCCTCAACCAGGAAGAATTCAAAGCAACCTTCAACAATCTGGGACAATGGAATAGGAGGGTATAATCGCATTGTGAAAAGATATATACACAGGAAAAGTTAAACCAGACAGGATATGGCCAAACTCTTATGGAAAGGCAAAAAGGGCACTTTATTGTTAGTCAGAATACTCCCCTCAGGCTCCAAAGGTTGGGTTTTAAACTAGACTGAAAAGGCAAAAGGGAAGAGCTGGAATAGCCTCCTACCCGCCGGCCATTCCCACCCACCCCCTCCTAGCCCATTTGGAACTCTACAGCAGATGTACCAGGAGAAGAAAGGGGAAAGGAGAGAGGAGACAATGCAAATGGGAAGCAGCTCCTAGAAAGGGAGCACCAGGGCTTAACCCAAATTCTGAGGGAGCAGGGGACAACTCAGATGTAGTGGGGGCCAGGAGGCAGAACCTCACAGTCCAATGGCCAGAAGATTATCAGGTTGTTGTTGTGTGTGTCTCTCTGCCTCTCTGTCACTTCCTCTTTTTCTGTCTCTTTCTCTGTCTCTCTCTTCCTCTCTCTCATGTCTGTCTCTCATTATCTTCATTCATTTCCTCCCTACCTCTCCCTTTTCCTGTCTCTCTCTGGTCTTTCTCCTTTCCCCTGGCACAGCCAGTCAGCCTACTCCTTCAGTCAAGTACAACCTGTACCTTGTAGCTGGCCTTTTGTCACCCACAGTACTTTATACTGGGCTCTCTCCCTCAGCTCTCTTATGTGTGAATGTATCATATCACACTTCTCACCTACTCCACTCATATAATAAAGCTAATGGACTGGGATTCTTTTCTTCTTCCACCTCCAGCACTGGGGACTGAACTCAATACAGATGTGAATTAAAAGATAAATTGTGGAATTTTTCTAGTAGTAGGACTCAGCTTAGAATCAGACCTCCAAGACACCCTCGGGGGAACATCTGATCCCCCAAATGTCAGTCAATAAACATTTATTAAGCATTTACAAAGTGCCAAGCATCAAGCTAAATACTAAGGATACCAAGAAAAGAAAAAGATGGTCCTTGATCTGGAGGAATTCACAATCTAGTGGGGGAGCTCGTATGCAAATAACTATGTACAAACAAGCTTTATGTAGGATAAATTGGAAATGATCCATAGAGAAAAGACACTAGCATTAAAAGGCAAAAGGAAGAATTTCCTGAAGAGTGGGAAGGGACAGAAGCTGCCTAGTCCAAAACTGTTCAAAACACAAATCCCCCTGAGTTATCTTGCCAAGATAACTTGCCTTTTCCTTAAGGGCCCCTAGTGGTGGAGTCTAACTCCCACATTTTTCTAAGGGGGAAAAACATACATAGGGAAAGAAAGGGAATTCATTCATGGCTACACAATTATTAAAAAATTAAGAGGGACTTCAAACTTAGGTCTCCATTCTAATTCCAGGGTTTAGGTTTTTTCCCCTTGGATTTGAATATTCAGTTGTCTTAGGGAGCTTCCTACAGGAATAGAGATACCTGGCTAAAAGGGCAATGTGGTTCAAGGGTCTGCTTTTATAGAGTAAGCTGAAGCTCAGGAAGATAAGGTGATTTACCCAGTCACACAGACCATAAGCATCAGAGGGAGGATATGAACTCAGCTCACGTGGCTTCAAAAACCAAGATTCCAGTTCCTCTCTACCACACAGCCCAGAGGGTTTTCATATAGTTTCATCAGCCCTGAGGTCAGTAGAGTCCAGAGGGACTGCAAGTGATGCTCACAATTCCTTGGGGGAAAATAAATGAAAAAGAAAAATAGACTTTGGGTTTCCAATAAAGTCTTTCCCTCTGGACATTCCCCTTCTCTCCCCCCTCCCCCCAGACACCACTGTTTTCGGATCTGTTCCACACTGAATCACTGGCCCCAACCCACATACTTGGTTGAGTCTCAGTTTGATAAATGCTTTCCCCCTTTAAGAACAGCTTAACCTATAACATCAATACAAGACAGGAGGCTCTGGGATCAATACCTTTTATTGCTGCCCAAAGGCAACGGCAATTGTTGTGGAAGAAGGGCAAGGATGCAGCTATGGATTACAGTAATTTGGCTCAGTCCTCCTTCCCCAAAGAGGTAGCTACTAGGTGTAACTAGAATACCACTGAATTTTGAGTCAGGAGACTTGGTTTCAAATGCTGATTCCTACTTCAGATGCAATGATCTTGGTCAAGGCGCTTAAGCCTCAAAATTCTTCCCCTGTAATCAACCAAGTCTTTGAAAACAAACACAAAAAGAATAGAGGGGCATCCCTCAAGGAGTTTTTGGCCTATTGGTGAAAACAGACCTAGGGCATTAAAATCCGCATCCAACTCTAAAATCTAAGATCATTAATAACCTGCATATAATTCTCCACCACCCTGAGTACTAGGACCCAGAAAGGAATCTGTTGTATTCCCAGAAATAGAGGAATTTAATTGGGAGAAATTTGATGGTTGAAAAACTTAAGGCTTTGTACGTGTTTTAATGAATGATAATTATGACCAGTGTGGGCCGAGCAGTTCAATAAGTCACCAAGAACAGCACATTCTGTGGTTGAAACAGCCTAAGGGGAGTTGTTTGGTGATGTTTAAGACTTTGGGGAAATGCACCAAAAACAGAAGGTTACAAGAGAGAAGAAAAATGGACTGCTGATTCCCAGAATAGGGAAGCAGGGAGGGGGAGATGAAGAAAGGTTCCTGGTACCTACACCTCCTCCTAGCAATTATTGTTTGGAGGGAACACCTTATGTTTCTATGGAGTGCTTCCACAGAGATTAGCTTAACTGTTTCTTAGAGAAACCCAGTGAGGTGGGCAGGTCTGCTATGATTAGACCCATTTAAAAAACAGGGAAAGGAGGAGAGACAGAGAATTTGAGTGCCTGGGTTGGATCCTAAATGATGATCTAATCCAATCCCTATCAATAAGAAGCAATAAAGGAAGAGCACTGGGTTAGGAATTAGGGGGGCCACAGTTTGACTAGCTATCAAGACTTCTGGGCAAATTCATTCACTTTGAAATCTTAGTGTCTTCCTCTGTTGGAGGCTGGAGTCTCTTCCAGCTTTAAATCCTATGACCAAATTAAGTCAACAATATATTCTCTCATTCTGCTCTATTGCTAGCTTTCTTGTCAATATCACCCACAGCTATTTGACATGGGTAACCACTTCTAGCCTGTAGAATACCAATAGTCCCTACTTCGAAGGGTTGGGTTGTTACATGTCTCAAATGAAGAAATTGATAGGAAGCAACTTTCAAAATCTTTTAAAGACATATGTGTGTATGTACACACACACACACACACAGAGAAAGTTGTTAATTTTACTTATTAACCAAAGAGAAAGTGAGAAATCAGTGACCAAAAAAAGAGCCCTCTGATTTTCAGCAAGCCTAGCATTTCCATGGAGAAGTACAGCACCTGAAAAAAGTACCTGTTCAAGTGATAATGAGATTTACAACGAAAGACCTCAACTATCCAATCTAACATCCTCACTTTATAGGTGGCTTTCACAGGAAGAGAAAGCCGGACACACCTAGTCAACCACAGTTACTTTGATGACAAAAGTCATCAAAATTTTGGAGAAATCCAGGAAGGTCCAGAATTCCAAGGTTTAACTGGAAGTTAGGGGAGGGGAGAAGTCCAAGAATTGGAAGAGTGGAAAGTCCTTGAGGACTCAAAGAATACAGAGCTAAGAGTCTTGTCATCCAAGTGAGCTTTCCCAGTTCATAAGGCTTGCTCTAGGGAGGGAGCAGGAATCAACAACACAAGCCAGTTCATGTTATGAACCCAAGCAACCTCTTTCTCTATTTCTTATCAGATCAGAGGATTGTCTCAAATTGTTCCAGAGTGTAAGGGGGAGGAGGTGAGAGCCACAGGGATCACAGAGATAAACAGTGGGTCTAGTCTTAGTTCTAAGGCAGGGTCACAACAGGGAAAGCCCACCCCACCTGACTGCTAGATAATAAGAGTAGCATTCACTGGCATTTCTATAGCACCATCTCCACCTCCTTAGGTCTTCAGGAAGAGATAAAAGACTACTAAGTCTGCTTCCTTCATATGGAGTCTTAAGAAGAAATTCTTTTATCTAGGGCTTCATCTAGCTCTAGAAAACATCCAAACAGCCCCAATCTTTCCCCCAAGAGGCTTGAAAACTCCTCTGTAATTAAAGCCAGAGGCCCTCCATTTGTCACCACTTGCAGGCCTTCAAGACCCTTCCTTCTAACCTCAGTGGACTGAAGAAAAAACAAGGGGAGGAAGGATTGATTTGCCATGAAGATCCATCTTGTTTCTGCCTGCCTTCACTGAGCTGCCACTCTTCAGAAAGACATTTTACTCTCAGACTGCATTTACAAAATCACTACGATCTATATTTCCTTAAGGTTTTTCTGAATGAGTTTTCATCTTGTCCTCTCTACAAACTCCAGGGTAACTGGTGCAATGCTGAGAGCACAGTAGTTAGAAAATAAATACTTGCCAACATTGATGAGAAAGCCAGCATCTAAGTAAGGATTTTCTATCAGCCTCTGTTTCATGATAAATTTTACACACACACATACACACACTTTTTTTTTTTAAAGAGGCTGGATTTGAGACTCATTCAAAAACTGCCTAGCACTTCAATTAGCTGTGTGACACTTAATCTTTCTCAACCTCAGTTTTCCCATCCGCAAAATAGGGATAGCATAATTTACTTCCCAGGGTGATCAAATGAGATAAGATACAATGGAGACTTTTATAAACCTTAAATTGTCCTGTGTAATTATTATCTATCAGTCAGAAAACCTGGGTTCTAAGCTTGGCTAGACCACCATCTAGGTTATAAAGCCTCAGGGAGTCACTTCATCTGTAAAAAAGCAACCTTTAGGGTTCCTCCAACCTTATTTACAAAAGAAACGATGTCTCATTATCCAGGCTCCTTTGGCTCAATATTTCTATGACTCTTGGCAACGAAACTTATGGCTAAGCTGTTGGCAATGGAGGTCTTGTATACCACCTAAATATGCTAAGAGACATGCTAGATGATTTGAGCAGATTAAGCACCAGCCTCTGAATCAATAAGTCCCAAAATGGAATTTGGTCTATTCGCCGAGTGACCCTGAGTTAGTCACTTAACTGCTTCCACTTCTTCATCAGCAAAATGAGGCGAACATCTGTCATCATCTAGGCTGAAATACCTGTTCTCAGTATTTTTCATCTGTGAAATGAGAATAAATAACAACAATCCCTCCCAGGATTGTTGTGAGTTATAAATGAGACTTGTAAAGCCCACTGCAAACTTTAAAACCTCATGTAAATGTTACTTTATTCCTATTAACACAGATGATTCAAAGAACTGTGAAAATCCATTAAAAACAAAGCCAGAAAAATAAAATAATAAAAGCAAAGCCATTCCATATTTTCCCTTGGTCACCAAGTACTAAGTCAATAGCACCAAGGGTATCATTGTAGGCTAAAGAGGGTTTCTACCAAATCTTAGGGGAAGGGAGGGATCTGGAGAAGGCATGGCATAAGTCCCATAGTCTTGTGGCTTTGATGATGCTCTTGTTGCTATAACAAAGGCCATTAAAAATGACCTCACAAGCCTTGCCAGGGCTTTTGGATTTCTAGTAATAATTTCTGCTTGGGAATGAACAAGGAGTTCTGGTTAGATTGGGAGAGCCAAGAGGAGGGAAAACCGGCCCTGCTGGCTGATGGCACAAGCCTCTGCAAGTCCCAATGGGGGGAGGAGAAGGGGAGCTAGCCAAGCTTCTCTATTTCCCTTCCCTTTTCTCAAAAGGCAGGAGAATGACCATCACCCAGGCTGCCTATAACCTAAGGGGCTCCATCTTCCTCCTGGTACCACGGGCCTAGAAGGGAAAAGGGAGCATTCGTTCAGAATGGAGTAAAATGAAGCTAAGTCCAGTGACCTGGGCCTTGGTCACTTATCAGCTCTAGAAAATGACTTCGCTGACTTTGATTCAGCCTCTTCACTGGTAAACTGAGGAAACGGGCCAAGCTGATTAGTAAGGTCCAGTTCTGACACCATATGGTCCACAAGCTGGGAGTTCAGGGATTGATTGGCAGGTTCAGGTCCTGGTTTGGCCACTGAGTGGCGCCACATAAACTCTACTGCTTGACCTGCAGGAGAAGGGGGGCCCATGCACCTGGATGAGAGAAAAGGCTCTGAATACTGCTCCAACTGCTCTAGGATCACAAACTGCTCCCCTCTAAGTCCTGTGGTTTTGAAATGCCTTAAAACACTATTTTTACCCCATGGAACCTCCTTCAGTGATTAGGGAAATCGGGTATAAAATTGGTTATCAAGACTGAAGCCTTTGATGAAGGTACCCAAACTTCTAGAACTGTTTCCTCTCCCCTCTACTCCAGCTCTAACTTTAACTTACTGTCCAGAATGTAGGTTTCTCAAGAATAATCCCAGGATTCCCTTAAACAGATGTTCCCGACCCTATTCTTTCCAGAACTGGTTCTCCTCTCCCCGCCTGCCGCTCCCTTGGAAATAGTATCTGGGAATCCCCTCAGAGAGCCATATAAATCACTTCTTCCATGATCTAGTTCCTTTTCCAGGCTCTAAAAGTTCTACTTTCCATCCCTCTCCTAAAATATATCTTGCAACTTCCTACCACTTTACTATCATTCACAACCCAGCCCATTCAAGTAGGCAGAAGGAACCAACTCTCGATCTCTGCCAATCAGTGACCTGTTGTGGAAATGCTGGCAAATATACTGAAATATACACCACACTATATTTTAAACAAAAATTTGGGATTTCTACTCAAGTCGTTAGGAATTACTGCTATCTGTATTTTGTCCATCAAGACCAATGGTGGGCCCTCCTCCTCCCAGCAGAAACAATGGATTCAAAAGTACTCTTGGGACTTGAGCAACGGGAGCACTCAGATTTACTAGTACTAGGAGCTAAATTAATTATCTTAATCTTGTAAACAACTTCAGAGATAATGTAATCCAAATTCCCATCCCAAACGTGAGGAACAAAAAGCTTGAGGGGAAAATGACTTACTTAAGGTCACAAAGCTTTGACTGATTAGGTCAGTCTGAGGTGGGGAGTGATTTTATTAGACCAAATAAAGTCACTCACAACACCTCCCCCCTTTGTTTTGTTTTGTTTTTTTTCCTCCCAGGGAACAACAACCCATTTTGGAAACAGCCCATATTATAACACTAACAAAATTAGCAATAGTCAAGACTGGCTATTATTCAAAACTCCAGATTATATGAGAGAATCAAGGGTTGGGAGAACCTCGTTTTAGAAGGGATGGGAAGTTATGAAGAAAAAGGAAAAAACAAAAACAAAAAACAGAATGAAAAGTTATCTGGGAAGCCAAACAAACATCAGAGTGCTAGGTGGGTGACCACAGAAAGCCCTGAGACTCTTTGTCCCTTAGTCTTGGAAATCAGCTTAATCACTGGGGACAAACAGTTCAGCACGGTAGGGGCTACTAGTACTGCTGAAACAAAAGCATTTTTTTTTTTAAGAGCAGGAGAGGGCTTTCTCTGGCCTTTCAAAACTTTCCTAACCTCAGTGTGAGAGTCTCCCTTTTTTTGTTCCTCAGATAAGGCATCTTGGGGTTAACTAGGGTTTAATTTATTTTAAACCGACTCTGCTGACAAAGGCTGCTTTGCCCGACAGAGACCCATCCATCCAGTCAGTTCTATTTGTATCAATCAACCTTCCAGGAGTCAAAGCAGGTGCTGACCGCTGGCCTAGGAGAATTTAAAAACCAAACAAATCTTCCCCTGCCCCCATCTTTCCTCCTTCCCCAGCAATTTAGGAGAAATGGGACCCTTCCTTGCCCCAATACACCTGAACTGTCCCAGAAAAACAAAACAAAACCCATCTCTCCATCATGCTCCACTCCAGGGCACCATCTCCAGGTTGGGGGGAGGGAGGGAAGAGGAAATCACTCCCACTTCCAAGGTGGGGGGGGGGGAGAAAACTAACCTTGGGGGTGGGGGAGGGAACGGAGGCCAGGAGGTGGCTGGGAAGGGGTGAGCTGAACCCGTGGTCCGCCTCCATGAAGGGAATTTAATTAGCCTGCCAGAGCGCAGGGCTGGAAAGGAGGTGTCTCTGTTGCTGCAATCTAATTGAATTGGCTCCACTTAGGCTGGCTACTCACCGCCTATCAGGGAGTCAGCCCGGGCCATCTTAGAGGTGGGGGCGGGCGGAGGGAAGGAGCAGCCAGGAAGACTGAATTCAAAGGGGGGAGGGTAGAGAATGCCAGCCCCGCTGCCAGAGGTAGAGGCGGCCAGTGAAGGGGCGGGGGGGGGGGGCGCACAAAAGCTGCAAGGGGATCTCTTTATTAAGGGCAGTTGAGAATAAAGAAGGAAGTCTGCCCTACATCCAAGCTCCAGAGGGCTTTGGGGAACCACGTCCTATGAGAGGAGGCGGGCGGCAGCTGGGGCGCCCTGGCACCGGTTCAGCAACCACGGCTAGATCCTCAGCCTCTCCAAGTCGGGAGCTCCGCTCTCAGCCACCCCCACCTTTCCAGATCAGCCCCGTCCCTCTTAATCAGACGAAGAGACCCCCCCCCAACCCCCAACACACACACACAAAAACCACCAAACATTACCACGAAGCCTCCACGCCCCGGGGAGCCCAGCCGGGCACCCAACACCTGCCATAGGGCACACAGCCGCCGCCCGTGCCCTCCGGCCGGCTGAGCAAACTTTTATTTCGGTAGCTAAGGAAGGAGCCTGCCTGCCGCCGCCGCCACCGCCACCGCCGCCACCGCCACCACCACCACCGCTGCCGCCTCCTCCTCCTTCCCGACTCCGCTCCCAACCCAAAGGGACTGGAGGCTGGGGAGCAAGCGAGCCTCCCCCGCCTCGGGACTCAACCCTCCAGCCATCCCCACCCCCCACCTCCGGCTCTCCCGCGTCCCGCTCTCCCTCGTACCCCTCCACCCGCACGCACTCCCCCACACGTACACAGACAGCGGCTCCCTCTCCTCCGGACCGCGGAGCCTTCCACGAGCCGGCTCCAGATCCAAGTCCCGATGCCCTCTGAGTAGGGGCAGGAGCAGGGTCGCCCGCCTCGGAGTGCTCACCCAGAGGCCGGGGGGAAGCGCGCCCCTTCTCCGTCCCGTCCCAGCCTTGCCTGCTCCGTGCGGTGACCGAGCTCCGAGGCCCTGGAGATCTCGACCCCCGGCTCGAGGAGAGCCGAGCCGAGCGGGGCAGGGTATAATAGGGTAGGGCACAAGCAAGCAGAGCAGAGCAGCGAGCCCAGACCAGCAGCTCCTGAAGCCCCCGGGCCGCTGTTCCCTCCACCCCCGCGCGCGCCAGGGAGGCGCTTTCGGGGCCGGGGAGGGGCGCACGGGGGACGGATCTGCCCTTTGGTCTCGTTCCCTGCCCGCCCAGCTCTTATCGCCCGCAACACTCTGGGGGAAGTTGCCGAAAGCCGTTTGCGGCTGGCTGCCCGCCCGCCCCCTCCCAGCCTCCCTCCCACCCCCCTGCTTCTCCCCAGCCAGCCAGACCCCGCGAAACCCGAGAACTTGTTGCTGGAAAGGCCCAAAGACCCCCTGCGGGTTCTTGGCAAGGGGGGGGGCGCACCCCGCCCGGACTGCCCGGCACTCCCTACCCCCGCCACACACACTCTCTCGCACACAATCCCTCCCGTCCCCAGCTCACCTTTCATGCCAGGGCCCCACAGCTCCGCCTCAGAGCAAGCTGACACATTGTGTAGCCATCATCACCCCACTGTTTGTCTGAACTGCTTGGCTCACCCGGGGCTGCTCCAACGCGGCTCCTCGGGAGCTGGCCCGCTGGGGAGGTGGAGCTTCCGGGGCCCCGGCCAAGAAACACCTGCTGCCGCCGCCGCCGCCACCGCCGAGGCCACACCCAACCCCAACGCCCTCCCCCGCCCTCGCCCCATGCCACTGGCTTGTTTCCCTGCTCCTGACCTAAGCCAACAAGAGGTGTCGGGTTTCTCCCGCAAACACACACACATACACACACACACACACACACACACACACACAGAATGTGCATACATCCTCACCCCCCATACACACTCCCACCAGCCCACACAGGCAGGCCTGGCCCAGCACAACACAGGTGAGTCCAGGACAGGTAAAGGGGAGGAGCCATAGGGAGAAATCCTCCCACCACAGCCCAAACCGAGTCCTGGACGTGTGAATATTAAATTGGTCAACAACATAAAAAGTCAAGCCCTTGATACGGCCACAACTATTTCAACCAAGATTCCTAAGGATGGACGGGCAGGCCCTCCACTCTCCTTCAAAATGACGCGGATTTGCTTTCGGGGCAGGGGTGTGTGTGGGGAAGGTTACAGACCTTTCTCCTTCACATACACACACAAAAAGGCTAACATTTCTAGAGATTTCAGGTTTTCCAAGCACTCTAAATACATGATCTCATATGATCCTCATGACAATCCTCCTAACTAGGAGCTATGATTATCCCTATTTTGTGATTTATTAACGGGGACTCAGGCAAAGGGACTCGCCCAGGCTCACTCAGTTTTTTGCCTCTGTCTGAAGGAGAATTTGAACGCAGCTCTTCCTGAGTCCAAGTCCCCAGCTCTTAAAACTTTGAGCTTTTCTTGTAAAAGGGTCAAAGGCTGCAATATGCAGCTAGGTGGCGCAGTGGATCTGGAATCAGGCAGACCCGGGTTCAACTGCTTCAGACACTATTATTAATCGTGTGATTCTCTGGTGACTCACTTAATCTCCCAGGGCCTCAGTTTCTCCACCTGTAAAATGAGAGGGCCTTGGTGGTCTTTTCCTGCTGAGAATCGACATCCCTCTGAATGTGGGGATGGAGGAAAGATAAATATGACTTCAACGTTTGGGAAAGTAGGAGCTGTCCATAGGGACGGGCATGGGGGCAGTCCTCCCAAGAGGAGGAGGGATCTCTCCGGGGACGGATGAATCCAGCCTGGGAGGCTGGGAGCGGGGGGAGGGGTTCGTTACATTAATGGGGAGTTACCAATCACCAGGGAGGCCTCCTCCCCTCAGAAAGTGGCATCATTGCCTGCCCCCTGAGCGGACTCATTGCTTTCAGGCCGAGTCGCGGATGGGCCACAGCTCATTCTTCCACCCCACCTCACCCAAGCACTTGACATACAGGTATGACTCAGGGAGCGTCGGGAAATTCCTGGGCACCCACAGCCCGCTTGGAAGGGACCGGGCTACCGGTTCTCCCACTCTTACCCCAAGGGCTCAGCCTCCCCCCTCCCACCCACGCCCCCGCCGGAGGGCCCCGGAGCCGGTCGAGTCCAACTCCGGCTCGGCCCGGCGTCCCAGGAAGCCCGGAGGTTAATAGAGCTTGCTTCGCCTGGAGGGATTGGGGGCGGGGTCAGTCAGGCCCGAGCAGTCAGAACTCAGCTCTGAGGCACTTAGAAGGCTGAACTGCAAAGGGCCTCGGGCGACGATCTAGGCCAACCCCCTCGTATTACAGATGCAGAAACTGAGGTCAAAAGAGAAGAGACCTGCGTTCAGGGTGGTCACCGGGAAGCCTCTTGGCTCGGGGCTCATTGTCCCGCTGTCTCGGAGTGTGTTATGTGGGAGGGCAGAGGGGCTAAGATGAAAGAGTGGTTTTAAACCTCGAGGAAAGAAGACGCCGTTTATGGTTGGGGGAGCCCACGGTAGCCCAGCCGTCGCTCTGGTTTTAGCTTTCAGACCACCGTGCCAACGCTGCGCTCCTGCCAGCTCCCAAACCTGCCCTGAGAGATGCCCTGGACTCGTTTGGCAAGTGTGCAAAAACTACCACCCCCAAGGGCCTCCCAACCGCCCTCCTCCCTTCCTCCCTCCCTCCCACCTCCCACCTCCAGTCCCGGATTGCGAAGGGAAGGGAGGGAGCGCTGGGCGCCTGCCATCTCCCATCCATCTGTTCCTGATGACGCTGGCGGGTTTCTGGCACTCGGAGCCCGCGCCAGCGGTGAGCGCAGAACCAGTCTGTCTGCCCCCAGTGGGGTTTGTAAAGAAAAAGGGGGAGGGAGGGACACAGAGAAGGGGCGCACCCTTGGGGAGGGCATAAGGCCCACCCAGCTCCGGGGACCCCTCCCCTCCCCCCACTGACCTGGCTTCGGGAAGAGCAGCGGCGCTCTGGAGAGCGCGCGGGGGCAGGATCCGATGCCTTGCACAAGGCTTCCCCCCTCAGACCACAAACCAAAGGGGAAGGCAGGCAGTGAGGCCGGTTTTTTTTGGGGGGGTGAGAAGAGAGGGAGGGAGGGAGGCCGTTACTGGCTCCTACCTGCGGGCGCCGGCCAGCCAACCCAGGCACCAGGCAGGAGGGGCCCCTTCCCATTTACGACTTGCCTAGATCCCTGGCCGGCGCCTCCTTAATGTTTGTCTCTTCCTCTGTTATTAGCCTCTGCGACCAGATGCTCTAATTTACTCACCACCCGGTGTCTTCACACCGTGGACTCCTGTAATTTATACCACCCACAGCCCAGTGGATTCACTTTGGGGGGTGGGGGGGGAGGGGTGGTCAAGCAGCCTGCTACTAAAGCTCTTGACAGCTAGAGACAGGAAGTCACTACAACCAAAAAGAAAAGGGGAGGGGAGGGATGGGGCAGGCCATTTAACAACTGGCCTCTGAGCTGGCCATAACCCTAGGGAGTGTGGGGGTGTGGGGGGGAAGCTTTCCTAGATCCCTACTCCCGGTCTCTTCGGACCCGGGGTGCAGACTTTTGAGAAGGGGCCACAGAGAAAGGATGTTCATCTTTCCATCATCAAACCCCGGGGCAAAATCGAGTTCCAAAATGTGGCCAGCATTAACCATCACCCCTGTGTCCACTCGGGCAGGGCCCAGCTGACCCAGTCAATATTCCACACAGCCAATTACTGACTCCCTTCCATCAGAATACAAATAAAAATAAAACAGCAGTTTCTTACCCTCTCTGTACCAGCTAGGCCAACCCTGGGACTGACCTCCTTGGGAGCCGGAAGCAGAAAGATCTCCAGCACAGTGTGAAGTGAGCACCGGAGCTGCTGTGGAAGTGAGAAGAATGGGTATTTCTGAGGGCAATGAAAAAAGGGGACTTCAGCCAAAGCCTTAGCTTTTGTTAGTCTGACCCTGGATTCTCAAAATGTGCCAGTGTGGCAGTGCTGTGCCAGATCTTGCCAACCCTAGAGAAGGTAGTGGGATCAGCCCAGTTCTGTTCCAGAAGAACTAGTGGCTTATGTGAAGACCAGTCTAATTAAATCTGCTAAATCACAGCATAGGGTCGTGGACTTTTGATCTGGAAGGGACTATCAGGTCCTCCCCTCCCCCTTCATTTTCAAATGAGGAAACTGAGTCAAGGAAAAAATAAGTGATACCCAAGATCACACAGTGATTAAGTATCTGAGGCTTATTCTGAATTTTTTTTTTTCCTTTTCAGCCACAATTCAGATTATTTTACCTAGTTATAAGGAGTTGGAGATCTACACCAATGGGGTGAGAATCCTCATAAATAGCCTTAAAATAAAAGGATTCTATAGTCCTAACAAGGGAGAAACTGGGACTGAAGTTTGAGACAGGCTCTATCCCCATCAGGTTCATCCTTTACCAGGGCACCCAGGCCAACCACAGGGCATCCGATCAGCAGTACTGCCCCATCTTGCCCTCTAGAATTCAGGCTAGCAGGGATCACTCAGGCTTGGGTGGAGTGGACCTAGGAGGAGCAGTGCCCTCAGGGATCAGTGGTGGAGAAAGGAGTTAGCAACACTGAGTGCAATGGAGACCAGGACTCACTAGAGAGCAGCAAAGAGCTGGCTTTCTCCTCTGCCTCCCAGAGATTCTCACCAACCACCCAGCTGGCAAGACAGATTGATGACACTCGATGTCACTATACTCGGTCCAAGGAGCGCTTTATAACACCCAAGGAAATTAGTAATCTGGGAGCACGGCCTCCAAGTTTAAGAGTGGGAATTGCTCTCCTGCAGCCTGTGTGCTTGCTAACGAGGTTCTGTACTTGACTCCTAATTTCCTGCCTGCTCTGCAGACTCCCGGTTGTCCCCAGCTTCCCTGCAGCCACAGCCTTCCTCCCCTCCCTTTTCTCCTCCTCAGGTGCCCCTTTCTGGCTGCCAAACACTACCAAAAGGTAGTTTTCTCATTTCTTTCTTATTACGTCCCCCCCAAGGATCTTCCATCTCCCCCTCCCCAATTTCCTTCCCAATGTGCCATCTTTTATTTTTGCAAGGAAAACCAACAAGGGGAAGGGAGGAGGGGGAGGAGATGGGTTAATAGGACACAGACACTTAACTATGTTGTCATGCTGCTGTGAGTGTGTACGTGGGTATTTCCAAAAAGCAGTGGGTTAAGGGAAGCTTGTCTTGAAATATCTTCACATGATACCAGGATCTCTCTCCCAGAAATAATGCCAGCAGAATGAACCAGTGTAACCTTGCAAAAAGGTAACCTCAATGTAACCTTGCAAGGTGTCCTGTTTATTTTCTGTACCCAGAACACAAACCCTTTCCTCTTTGTAAATCTAAATTTCCTCTTCTGTTTAAAAAAAAAAAAAAAAAAAAGAGGGTGGATTAGGTGATCCCTAAAGCATACCACTTCTAAATCTTAAATTCCATTCTGGCTCTAATCTCCCAGGCCCATTAAAAAAAAAAAAAAAAAAAAAAAGATCTAATCCAGCCCCACAAAATCCACCCTCCCCCATACCCCCAATCTCTCTCTTTAGAAGCTTTGAGGCTACTGGCCTAGTGGAAAGAACATGGGGGAATCAAGAAACCTGAAGTTTAGCCCTGACTCTGATGCTATTATTACTTTGAGCAAAATAATTTCTGTAAAATTCACTTCCTCTTTTATAAAGGAAGGAGCTGAACAGTGCAAGGCACCTCCAAGTTCTGAGGTTCTCAGCTGGGCTCTCCATATCCTATGTTTCAAAGTCCCCTCCAGCTCTGACCTTCTTTCTCTCCAGGATCATAGATCTACAGAAGGAGACAGGAAAAGCTACCTAGTTCACTTCCATCCCCTCATAATATAATAAATAAATAAAATAAGGTAAATATAAAATATAAATGAGAAATCAGATCCAAGAAAGTGAAATGATTTGCCTTTGGCTACACAGGTGCCATCTGGCATTTGTGCCTCCAGACTCTGCCAGTAAAATGGCCAGCAAGAAAGGGAAAATAGAACGTCCTTAATTTGTGTGGGGGCCAGAGACAAAGCAGAGGAGGGCAGCTACTTATGAGCTGATGAAAAGGAAAGGATGTAGGGGCAGCTAGGTGGTGCAGTGGATAGAGTACCGGCTCTGAAGTCAGGAGGACCTGAGTTCAAATGTGACCTCAGTTAACACATACTAGCTGTGTGACCCTGGGCAAGTCACTTAACCCCAATTGCCTCAGCAAAAAAGCAAAAAAAGAAAAGAAAAGGAAGGGATGTGCCATCATGGAGACAGCCAGAATCAAGAGGAGTGGTCACTGCAAAGAGAATTGTTGGCACTGGGCCTATAAGGAAAGGTAAGGAGAGCTAATTGGCAAAATGAATATAGATAGATAAAAGCGTTGCACCTAGAGCCAGGAAGACCTACCTATGTCCAAATCTAGCTTCGGACACTAACTGTGATCCTGAGCAAGTCATTTAGCTGCCATCTGCCTCAGTTTCCTCATCTGTAAAATGTGGATACCAATTGTACCCACCTCTGAGGATTTGGAGACAGGGAGCAGCTAGGTGACATGGGGGATAGAGGGCCAACCCTGGAGTTAGAAATCTGACCTCAGCTACTCATTAGCACTGGAACCTTGGCCAAGTCACTTAACCAAATTTGCCTCCCTTTCCTCATCTGTAAAATGGGCTGGAGAAGGAAATAGTAAACCACGCTAATATCTTTGTTAGGAAAACCCCAAATGGGGTCATGAAGAATTGGGCATGGTTGAAAATGTGGGAAATATTCCAGATTGTAGACTGCCAAGCTTGAAATGAGAAAGACCGGAAGTCAGATTCTGCCTCTGGCCTTCTACTTAATAGTGTATGTAACCTGGGCAATTTACAACCTCCCTCAGGCTCAGTTTCACCAAAAAAAAAAAAAAAAAATTGGGCTCTCCAGCTGGAAATCTCTTATCTCCTTTCCACTAAACCAGGCCTGTAAAGGGTCAGGAGGGAAGAGGAAGAACTAGTCCCTGGGGGTTAAACAGCCCCCAAATAGGGCCTGCTAAGGTTCAGAATTCTCATTTCCTTGTCATTTTTCAAGGCTTTCACAGATGATAAAGATCATTCACCTATCTATATAGCTCTTATGGAGATTTCAATTCAAAAAGCATTTTATTAAGTCCCATCTCCAAAGAGAGGCCTTTCCAGATCTTGGCAGTTGATGGGGCCCTCCCCTTCCCAAATTATTTTAAATTTGTTTCTACAAATCTTATAGTTACTTATCTGTGTACCTCCGGTTTAACTTCCACCAGTTCCTAGAGGTCAAGTTTTGTTTTCCATTGGTAAACACAGGCCTAAGCAGAGTGACAGGTATAGAGCAAAAACTCAAGAAATGCTTGTTGAATGAATAAATGAAGATCATTTAGGTGGATGATGAATAAATCTAGGTTACTAAGACTAGCAAAAGGCCTTCAAAAGTGACCTGCAAGCCTGGGGGCATATGGCAGTTTCTTAAGAGAAAAGGAAGCTATCAATTTTCCACCCAAACTCCACAACACACCCCAAAGGAATTACAATACTGGGTCAACATCTCCTGAAGGCCTGACCTCCTAGAATAATGGTGTGGGCCGTAATCATCATCCTCAGGAAGACTTCTTTCCAGGTCTCGGAAAGTAGCCCCAGGGGTAATGAGGTGAAAGGGTTGGTCTAAGCCAAACCTCAGCTCTTCAATTCAAATCAATACAATACAGACAATATCCATTTAGGAGCACAGATTGAGAGCAGGGAGAGGATTTCAAGATCCTAGATTAACCCCTTTTTCCAGAGTTGGAAAGGAGGTGAGTGATTAGCCCAAACTTCTCCCAGAATATAGATATCAGAGCTGAAATGTGAATACTCCTCTTCACCCTTGGCTTCTTTAAGTCTCAGATAAGTCCCATCTTCTGTAAGAAATCTTTCCCAGTCCTTTAGAATCTTCCTTCAGGGACTACCCTCAAATTAATTCTGTGTAGAGAGTCTGTACATTCACCTTCTCCCTTAGTTGGTGAGTCCCTTGTAGGCTGGGGCTGATTTTTGCCTCTGAAAAATCACTGTTTAACACAAAGCTAAGCAACTGATAAATACTAGTTAGGTTAAGATGGCTCAGTGGATAGAGGGGCTGGGCCTGGAATCAGTTAGACCTGAGTTTAAATGTGATCTCAGTCACTGTGGGATCCTGTCTGCTAGTGATGGATCCATTCTTCCCAGACCTCCTTGTCAATCAGTGTTGGGGGTCACTAAGTCAAATACTCCCCTACCTGTATGTACCCTGAAAGTGTCAGGTACTTACTACCTCAGCATGTACAAGGGTCCCACCCCTTTTGCTGACAAGGACCTAATTCAACTGTCTGAATTCTAGCATGTGGCTACTTTGATGTTCTTTTAATAAACTCCTTTTAATTCTCTTTGTTCTGAGTTTTGCCTCGCTAATCAAGACAAAAGCCCAAACAAAAGAATTGTCCTTTCATCCCCAGGAGAAGAAAATGGCAAACCACTAAAGGATCTTTGCCCCATAGACAGTATGGTCCACATAGTCACCAAGACGAGCTGAAAGACAAGCAGCTGTCAGTTAACTGAAACCAGCCAATGCCAGATTGATCGGAGGGAAGTCTCTACTCCCACATTTGTTAGGATAATCCCCCTCCTCCATCTCTGTCTATAGATCCTTCAGGATCAAGTCAAAACAAAAGACAACCGACTTCCATGAGCCTTCCCTGACCTCATCATCTCACAATGTCTCCCACCTGTTTCCCTATGGCACTTCCCATTTACACCTCTCAGACGGCACATGTAGCAGAGACTGCCTTGTATTATCTATCATTCATGCTTGGTTTATCATCTCAAGGACACTGCATACTTCTGGAGGTCAGATACTAGAGCTGATATTCTTTTGGATACCAAGTATGACACTTAACTAGCTGTGTCACTTGAATAGGTCATTTAACCTCATTTTCCCCTCTCTTTTAGAACTTTATTTACTCTATCAGATTTCCACTAATGATGTTTGATCACATATTTAAAGCTCGAAGGGCCCTCATAGCACATCTAGCCCCCAGTTTCTTAAACTATAATTGGAGACAAATGTGACAGTCACGAAATTAAGATTTATTATCAGTATGTCTGATTCGTATACCTATATATATCTAGGATCACTAAAAACAACTCGGGTGAAAAGGGGTCGTGAGTGGAAAAAGTTTAAGAAAACCTGATCTAATCCCACCACTGGATTTTATATGAGGAAAATGAGTCACAGAGCTATTAAGTGACTTGATTATACTTTAAAACTCTGAATCTGTTTCCTTTTCTGCTAAATAAGATGCTTGCAAAGTACCCACATAGCAGGATGATTTTAGACAAAATGTGCCAGGATGCTCAAATAATATTTTTATATGGTTATAACCACTTCATAGTGCCTTGGACAGTGTGATACCAGTTGCCTAAAAAGAATTGTGTTTAGCATGGTCTAGTGGAAAAGTACCACAGTAAGAGCAGAGCAAGTTAGATGCTCCTGCTGGCTTTACCACTCAAGTGTTAATTTGGGTAAGAACCATTCCTTCCTATCCCACCCCCCCCCCTTCCCTCTCTCCAGGACTCAATTTCCTTGTTGGCAAAAATAAATAAATAAATGACAAATCGGCAAAGATGGAGAAAGATACTAATAGTCAATGCAGTATGTAGAAGGGGTGGAAGACAGACATCCTAATATACTGTTGGTGGAGCTGTGAATTGGTCTTCCGGGTTCCCTTGGAATTATGCAAAAGCTCTCAATCTGTGACCCAGAGATCCCAAGGGGATGACAGAAAGTAAGGCCCTACATAGAACAAAATATTCCTGGCAGCACTTTTGATGGCAGGAAAAAAAAAAAAAAAAAAGGAAAGGAAAATGACGAAGCCTTATTTTGATGGTGGAACAGTGGGACAAAAAATATTGTATATGAGGGTGATGAAATGCTATTACACCCTAGGAATGAGAGATTCATAGAACGACGGTGTGAACTGATACAGAAGAAAATAAACAGAACCAGCAGAGTATTATATAAATGACTATAATAATGGGAAGAAAATAATCTCATTTGCAATGAGCCATCTTGTTTCCCCATCCACTCTGGTTACTCAAGACAGAGGCAGAGGTGGGCTTTGGTACCTAAGCTTCCAGACTGTGGCTGTTTCAATTGGATGACCTGTTTTTCCTTTGTTATCAGGAAGGGCTCAATGGTGATGATTCGGGCTGGGAGAAGGATACAGAGAAATAGCTATAAAGGGTACCAAAGGGAAGAGGGGGGGAAGAATTGGAATGATCTCTGAGGTCCTTTACAAGTCTGAGATTCTATGAATGAATGACTGAAAAGAAATACATAAAGGGGCTTTGGTAGAGGAACAACTTGTCTCTCCCTGTGCCCCCTTCTCTGAAAGAAGGAAGTTTGTTCTGGTATCCAAGGAGCTGAGGAAGGCTGCTTGCAGGGCAGGCTCGGATCCTGACCCTGAAACCCACATACTACCCCCAAGTCCTCTCAGGAGAAGGGCCTTCCCTCCCACCCCCCACCCCAGGCTCATTAGTCTGCTTTCTGGAAGCCAAGGTCACTGTCATCTCCCCAGACACGTCCCCCACTCCCCAAGAAAGGGTTAAGCCCTATAAAATTCCCTTTGACGAGGTTACATCAGTTTGCCTCTTAACCCTGGGCTGCTCCAACACTTCCTCTCCTTTCAGGACTTCTGTTTTCAATCTGTACCCAGCATACAGCTGCACTCCTTTACAATCAGTTAACAGCTGTTTTGCATAGATTTTCAATTCTAATTGCCTTGCATTGTAAGAGCAGCAGAGCCCTGGTGAATGGGGAAGCCAGCTCTGGTGAAAAGCATGCGAGGTGAATGCATAAGGAAGCCCAAGTGAGTGGGGCTGGATACGGTTTTTTATAAGAAAAGAATGGCCCTGCCCACCTCCCCTCTCTCCCTTCAGCCCTCCCCCACCCCCTGTCTGTCTCCTTGGAAGGGGGCTGTTTCTCCCATCAGGGCTGAGAAAGCTGGGAGAGTTTCTATCACCTTAAGGCGAGGTGACCCGCCTGCCTCCCCCATCTGGGAAGAAAAAGGAGGAAACCTGGCTCCCTCAGACCCACTTCATCTGCTCTGAGTGCTGCTAAAGGGGTCCTTAGAAAATAGCCTATCCACGAGATGGGGAGATCACAGAAGGCTTCTCCCTCCCCGGGCCATCTCCTTCTCTCCCTCCATCCCTCCCTCTAATTCCTCTCTAGTATCCAGATACAGGAAGCTAATTGGACAATAAAGTACAGTACCAAGGTAATATGCTCTGGGGAGACAGCTGGTATTCATAAAAGAGAAATATTTGCATTTTAAAACTTTAAACTCTATATGCCTCTGGCTGGGCTGGGGAAAAGCAGGAGCTGGGGGTGGCGTGGTCTCTTGGGGGGAGGGCTGGTTGGAAGAAACCCCATGGGATTTGGGACAATTGGGTTCATATCCTGGATGTTGCTATTTCCTACTTGTCTGACCTTCAAAAGCAAGTCACTGTAGGTCTCACTTTGCCCATCTGTCAAAATATAGAGTTGGATTCAACCACCTCTCTCTGTGTGTCTCTGTCTGTCTGTCTCTCAGTCTTTTTTTCCTGTCTCTCTGTCTTTCTCTGTCTCCTCTCTGTATTTCTTTTTCGGTCTCTCTCTCTCACTCTGTCAATCTCCCCTTCACCTTCTCTCTCTGTCCCTCCCTCCCTCTGTCTGTCTGTCTCCCCCTCCCCCCTCTGCTTCTCTCCCAGCTTCCTCCTGACTCTAACCCTAACCACAGCATGGTGGACATCCTGAATTTCAAAGCCTGACCCTGCTAAAAGCTGCTGCTTCCTAGCTTTACGAGCTGGGGCATTTCTGGTTTGCTGTGGGCCTCAGTTTCCTTCTCTGTAAAAGGAAGAGTTTAGGATAGACAATCTCTAAAGTCCCTTATAACAGGGATTTTTTTTTTTACCTTATTTGCTTTATTTTACCTTATAACGGTAAAATGCTAAAAGAAAAAAAACTAGCAAAATAATTTCCTAAAGGAGGAGACTTTGTACTGACTACTGCTGGGGCCTGGAGTCTTTGGAACTGGGCTGCAGTCTTGCCTGTTCTTTGGGGTGACAGTTATCCTGAAACTACACCCCTCCTGGATCCCAGGATACAGACTGTCCCTGGCAGTGTGCCTTTGCTGAAAAAAGACACATATACATATACCCCATGCACACCCACGGGGCTTAAAAATATCTTAGGAAGCCTGACCTGGTGAAGAGGGTTTGGATCCAAATCTGCCTCTATCTCTACAAATGTGTCAAGTCATTTAACAAGCCTGAATTCTGGGCAGATCACAGGACTTCTTTTGAGTTTGTTTCCTCACCTGCAAAGTCACAGAACCGGACAATTGTTTCTAAATGGTCTCTGCACCCAAAGCCTCCTAACCCTGAAGTCCAGAGCTCTTTCTCTTTTGTGCTAAGATGCTCGGCTGTCTCCTTCCTTTCTTTCACTGCTTCTCTGCTTTCAGGGTCCCTAAGGCCAGTAAAAGTAAAGAATGATTTAATAAGGGCTCTTCTTTGGGGGAGGGGGGTTAATCTCTAAAATACCAACATTTTTCTCCTCAGGGAAGTTGCCTAAAAATTATGGGTGTTGAGGAAGTGGCAGTGAAGGGGACTTTTCACCTTTCTGTGGATTTAAGCCAAAATTTGTCCAAGATCTGGCCAGATGACCATCCTGTTTTTGGACCTCAATGCCAAATAGCCCTCTACTTATGAATGGATTTATATTAGCAAGATTGAATCCTAGAAAGTCAGGAGCTTTCTTGTCAAATTCTTTCATTTTTCAGCAAAAAACATGGAGGCTCAGAGGGGCAAGAAATAATTGGCCAGGGGCAGCTAGGTGGCGCAGTGGATAGAGCACCATCCCTGAAGTCAGGAGGACCTGAGTTCAAATCTGTTCTCAGACACTTAACACATCCTACTTGTGTGATTCAGGGCAAGTCACTTAACCCCAATTGCCTCAGCCAAAAAAAAAAAAAAAGGAAAAAGAAATGATTGGTTCGAGGTTACAAATCAAGATGGCAACAGTTGGGGGAAAATACAATAGTGGGTTTGAGGATAAGGGGATCTGGGGCTGATGGAGTCCTTAAAAGATAATCTAATCCCTTCATTTTAAGGTAAGGAAACTAAAGTCCCATTTTAAGTGGCTTGCTCAAAGTCAAAGATGCCTTGGTTAGTGGCAGAGGGGGAAAACTGAAGCCCCCAGGGTTAAGGTCCTCTTGTTAATACCCTATGACCTGGGATTTGAGGTGGGAATGGCGTCACCAATCTTTGAGTCTGACACTTTCTGCTTGGGCTGGTACTTGGGCATAGTACCAATGGTGCTACGTGTCCAGGAAAAACAACTTTCCTGGTGCTGGAAGATCCCTTCCTGGTCACCCAGAGGGACTTTGGGCCCAGGCCAGTGAAAGTGGAGGGGAAGTGTTCTTGAGCAAAAAGGCCCAGTGGTACCATGTTCCTGGTCTGAGGGCAGGAAGGTTTAAGTAAAGTTCTGCAGGTTTCCTGAAGAGAAAATTGTTGTCAATCTGAAGATGAAAGAGGTTGGATGGGTAGGAAGAAGAGGAAGAAGATTCTGGCTCTGCAGGCAAGGGATGGAGGTCTGACCATTTAAGAAAACATTTGTTCCCTATTGTCAAGCCAAGGGCAACATCTCCAGGATCTTGGGTTTCAGATTAAAGATGTAACTACTGGTAAATTAATCCTTCATCTAGAAAATGGGAATTATTCTTGTATCGCCTATTTCACAAGACAGCTCTGTGGTGAAGTGGATTGAGGGCCAGATCTGGAGCCAGGATGACTCATATTCCTGAGTTCAAATCTGGCTTCAGACACTTCCTAGCTGTGCCATCCTAAGTAAGTCAGTTCACCCTCAGTTTCCTCAAATGTAAAATAAGCTGGAGAAGAAAATGGCAAAGCACTTCAGTATCTTTTCCAAAAATAGCCAAAATAAGGTCATGGAGAATTGGACACGACAGAAAAAATCTGAACAATAATTGTGAGATTAGTGTGCTGTAAACTTTCAAACATCCTCTAAAGTTGAGTTGAAACTTTATTGTACATTACGGGGCTGGACCACATTAGGTGCATCTCGGTTCTAAATCTTTCAATTCTGAAATAAGTAGTATTTACATAGATGTATCGTCTTGTCAAATTCTTTCATTTTTCAGAAAACATGGAGGCCCAAAGAGGGGCAAGAAATAATTGGTTTAAAGGCTTGAAGAAAGCTTTTATATATTATTTCATTTGATCCTTACAAGTCTGCTATTTTAAAGATGAGGAAATGGAGATTGAGCAACGTCAGAAAGCCTACCCAGAGTCATACAACCAGTAAGTGGCTGATGTAGGATTTGGATTCAGATTTCCTTATTCTGCATAAACCCTCTATGAACTGCACCCACCAGTCAGCTTGTAGGGGAGAATCATCTTGCTAGAATTGAGGGCATAAAACCTGTAGGCAGTTGGGCGCCTTTTATTTTTATTCTCAATTCCCTTGATGCCAGATAGGATCTCAATTGAGCCACTTTCCTTGCTATGCCTCAGTGGTCCCATCTGGGATGCAGGAAGTAGGACTAAAGGCTTAGGAACTCTCTTGTGTCTCCCCAGGACAGATGCAGGAGCTCAGACCCAAGGGACCTGTCCATAACAACCCCAGCTTTCAACTGTTTTTCAAAGAAGGATGAGAATTTCCCTGCCACAATTAAAGAAATCACTTTGATTGTTTCTCTTGAAAGGGAATATTAGGGTTTGCATATTACACAGAATAAAGAGAGAGCTACCAGATCACTGATTTAGTGAACTACTCTCCAATTGGGTTCTTAATGGGCATCTATGGAAACAAAAAATCAGGAAATCTGTGAATTTGGGTAGGACAAAAAATGTCCTTCACATTCCTGTTTCCACTAACCTTTGTGATCCTATGTGTCTTATTTTATGCATTTAAAAACATTCTTCTGAGAAATCCATCCATAAAGCTTCATCAGACTACCCAAAGGACACATGGAAAGATTAAGGACCCTTGTACTAAATTAATAATTAGTACATCACTGTTTATTATTTGGAGAGCCCTAACATAGATGCTAAGAGAAAATCTGAAAAAAAGAATGAGTAGAAGTGATCTTTAATATCAGGGATTAGCTTCTCCAAAGGTATTATTCATCATCATTATTTTATCATTTGGGTATAAAACAAAGCTCTCTTCCTAATATTAAAAAAGTGAGTTAGGATAGCTTAGTGGCGCAGTGGACAGAGTACCAGCCCTGAAGTCAGGAGGGATCTGAGTTCAAATCTGGTCTCAGACACTTCCTAGCTGTGTGACCCTGGGCAAGTCAGTTAACCCCAATTGCCTCAGCAAAAAGCAAAAAAAAAAAAAAAAAAAAAAAAGTTAGAAAGGAATAAGCAACAGGGTCCCAGAATCAGTCCAGAAACCTGGGCTATAATTCTTTGCTGCTAACTAGCTGTGTGACCTTTACCAAATTACATTACATCAGCCTCAGTTTCCTTCCCTCTTGATCTATATCTGGCCGCTGGACCTAGAAGGCTCTGACGGGGAAAGTGAGGCAGGGTGATCCCTCACTCAAATCCAATTCATTTGTATTCCAGAATGCAGGATAAACAACTTCTTTATCATAATAATTATCATATCTAATCAATGTATCAGTATATATTTATATAATGATAATATTTCCATAGAAATTTGTTAAATTTCAACTAAGGGAATATTATTAGATCTGCTATACTCCCATTTTTCAGATGAGGAAATGTAGACTCAGATGGGCAGGGACTTTAAGTTCATACAGTATTGGAACACGGGTCCCAATTTAGCCTCTAGCCTTCCTGGGTCCGACCTCTTTATATTTATTCCCTAAGAAATCCATTTGCAATTCCAATTAAAATATGCCTTTGAACAGTGCTCATTCAAAATCTCAGAAATCCATGTGTAAGACTAATTGGATAATAAATGATCCATTCAGTCAGCAGGAGGTGAGGAAGCTTGCCCCTTGATGGGATGGGGAGGAAGCAGGGTGGCAAGAAGGTTTAGGCTCCAAAATGTTCTTGGCTTGAAAAGAAGCTAGAAAAAAGTCTTGAATAGGGCAATCTGACTTGATAAAATGAAACCTGATTTTTGCAGTTTGAGGTCTTGGGTTCAAATTCTGCTTTTGCTACTACCTACCACTGTGGAGCAACCAGGTGGTGCAATGAATAATGCCAGGTCTAGAGTTGAGAAGGCCTGGATTCAAATCTAGTCTCAGATACTTATGAGCTATGTGACTGTGGGCATATCATTTCCCCTTGTTTGCCTCAGTTTCCTCACCTGTAAAATAAGCTGGAGAAGGAAATGGCAAACTCTTTGCTTAAAAAAAAAAAAAAAAAAAAAAAACCCAAATGGGATCATGGAGAGTCAGACATGACAAACCAAATAACTATAGTCCCTTGATTTAAAAAAATCCAAGCTCTAACCACCAAATCATTGTGGCCTTTGGATTTGTAGCTTGTTAATTTTTCCCCTTATGGGAAATTAGCCTAGACCTATGATTTCCTTGGTTTGGGGCATTCCCACTGTGGAAATTCCCTCCATGAATACAGACTGGCCAATCACTTATGATTTATACTTGGAGAGAGCCGCCAGGAACACTGACAGGTTAATTGACTTGCTTCCAGTCCTATGGTATATAGCCAAGGTAGGTCATAATTCAGGCCTTCCTGCCTCCAAGGCCAACCCACCACGGCCCCCCTCCCTTTCCTTGCCAATGCCTTTCCTCAAATGTGTCCCCCAGAATTGAACACCGTACCCTAGATGTGGCCTGACTGCAGCGGAGGGCAACGGGCCCATCACCTACCCAGAATGAAGGTTATTAGAATTATTTGTCATTTTCCTCCACTTCCTAAAGTCAGCAGAACTGGCTCTCCATCTGTGACCCACGGCTCCTTACAAAGGCAGCCAAGGCCAAGGACCTTTTGGGGAGGGGCCGTCATTAAAACAGTCTACTGCTGGAGTGGGCTTTGAAAGAAGCTGAACAGCTTGAGGTCACGACACCTGAATTGTGCACACCTGTCCCCGGAGCAGAGGGAGAGCTGGACGCCCTGGTGTTGGCCTGGAAAGCGGCCAGATGCTCACACTTCTATTGGAAGGTTATTGGAGCTGCCTGCCCAGCAATCAGCCACTGAGGGCGGCTGGATGGTCCAACAGAGCCTGGTCGGACCAAAAGTGGGAGGCAACTGGAGCATTGTTCCCTGTCGGGTGCCCAGGCCAAGTGTGGAGGAAGGAGAAAATGTCTGATGCTCCCATAATATTCAAGACAGCCGGGCAAATTGGGACTTTCTGTCTCTGAAAGCCATTTCAATTACAAAATCTGGATGGCTCCAATCGACTCTCAATCAAGAAATCCCATTTAGAAAGAGGAGCAATTCTCCAGCAGCAAAATAAGCTCGCTTTCTTCAGGGGGCATTGGGTGTTTTAATATGTCCCTGGGAGACCGGCGTGTCAGCTAGGGAGTGGCTATGCAATCCAGAAAAGGGGCCTGGACAGCTAAGGCACCTGGATGGCCAGACCCAGGTTACCTGCAGCTCCAGCCCCTTGCCACCAGAAGCTGCAACTAGGGACACATTCTGGGCGAATGGCCTTATGGAGGGGAAAACACAGTCTGGAAAAGGTAGGGTTAATAATCCTAGATAGGATATCCATTAACCAGGCTGTTTGGGGCTCAAGGTCATTAAAAGCCTAAATTCTTGAAAGCATCAGGCAATCTCTCAGTATCTGACTGTCTTTCTCCACAATTTACTTCTTTATAATGAAAGTTCTGAGAGCATTGGACATTTTTTCATTATTCAGTTCACCGAATCTTGGAATGATTCCAAGATAATTCCAGGAAGTAGCTGGGTGGTAAGGTGGATAGACTGCTGGATCCAGTCAGAAAACCTGAGTTCAAATCCAGCCTTAGACACGTTCACCGGACATATCAATCAACCTTTTTGAGCCTCAATTTCCTCATCTGTAAAAAAAGGAATGATAGCTCTACCTCTCGGGATTGTAATGATAAATGAGATGATATTTGTCAAAGTGCTCTGCAAACCTTAAAACACTAACTTGCTAGGTATTTTCATTTTATGATCTAGCTGTTTTATTATTATTCTAGCTTCTCATTCAACTCTTTCCAT
>JAJPUD010014392.1:7151-24332 GCA_023553655.1 Myrmecobius fasciatus | reverse complement strand
GGGGGGGAGCCACTGTTAACTATTCTAATTCAGGCTCTCATCATCTCTTGCCTGGATCATATTAATAGCTTCTTAAGTGGTTTTCCTAACTCTAGCTTCTTCTCTGATTGTGAGAGTAATTTTCCTAATGCACTGCTCTGATTATGTTGTTCCTTTGCTTCAAAATCTTCCATAGCTCCATAGGGCATATAGCCAAAGAGCAAAATACAAGCTTTTAACCCTGAAATTTAAAAATCTCAATTTATCTTTCCAGTCTTATTTTACATTACCCCAATCCATTTATTTACATTTCAGGTAAACTGGACTACAAAGTGGTCCCAGATCTTTCCTTTTTCTCTCTTGCCTTTGGTGCTGGCTGGCATTCTTGCTTGCAGTATTCTTCCTCCTTTAAGACTCATTTCATATGCCACCTCTCCAAGGAAGCCTTTTCTTATCCTCTTAGCTGAAATTGATCACTTTTTTAGGTTCCTCTAGAGCATTTTTCCTGAAATTTTCTCCTTACATCATGAATGTGTGATTTTATACATTTGGTATACCTTTTATTAATAATAATAGTCAACATTTATATAGCATCTTAAGTTGGAAAAGTTTTTTAAAATATATTCTCTCATTTGATCATTAAATGTTATATAATTTAACCTTAGAAGTTAGGTGCTACTATCATCCCCAATTTATAGACCAGAAAACTGAGGCAGACAGAGGTATCTTGCCCAAAGTTAGGCATCTAGTAAATGTCTGAGGTCAGATTTGAATTTAGATTGACTCTAAGTCCAGAAGTTTATCCACTGCTTTATCTAGCTGACAAAATTATAACAATATGGTACAATGAACTCCAATACAGGGCTCTTGGTGCCAATATCATTGCTGTATCCCAACACCAAACATAGTGCCTTGCACATAGTAGATACTTACTAAGTAACTTTAATTGAATTGAGTAGGAGATGCTAATTTGGACAATCTGCTCCAAAATAGTTTGACCAGAGAAACTGAAATGTTATCTGTAATGCTGCAATAAGCTGCTAGTATTCATTTATGTCTTTGTGTAAATGAGTATATTGTCTCTTTTTCCAAGAGTCAATTTCAATGGGAGTAGTTGGGGAAGTGGGGGAAGGGAGATCATTCAACCTTTGATATTAGAGAAAGGAAGAAAGATATAGAATGAGAAGACTATGAATACAGAAGACAAATTTTTCAGATGTAACAATTGCCTAGAAATAAACTCCTTTGTAGAGCTTCTTTCATTTCTCCTGATTGGAAAATTTTTTTTAAAAAATCTCAGGGCAGCTAAGTGGTGCAGTGTAATAAATAGAGCACCAGCCCTGAAGTCAGGAGGACATGAGTTCAAATCTGGTCTCAGTGAAACGAGCAGAACCAGGAGATCATCATACACAGCAACAACAGTATTACATGATGATCAATTCTGATGGACATGGCTCTCTGCAACAAAGAATTGTCTCAAACCAGTTCCAATTGTTCACTGAAGAAAACCATATACACCCAGAGAGAGGGAAATGAAATATGGACCACAACGTAACATTTTCATGATCTCTATTGACATTTGCTTGCATTATGTTGCCTTTCTCTGATTTTCTTTTTTTCTTGTAGATAGGATTTTTCGTGCATAACTTGTCAAGCATTTCAACATTATTAACATGTAGTGGACTTCCTGCCATCTAGGGGAGGGGAGGGGACTGGGGGTAAAATTTTTAATGGAAAGCTTTGTAAAGATCAATGCTGGGGAACTACCCATACATATGTTATACAAATAAAAAGCTTTAATTAAAAAAATCTGGTCTCAGACACTTAACATTCCCTAGCTGTGTGACCCTGGACAAGTCCCTTAACCTCAATTGCCTCAGCAAAAAAGCAAAAAAAAACTCTAGTAAAAGAACAAAGTATCTGAGAGGTCACAGTTATGGATTTTGTTTCTTGATGCAACATGTTTAAAGTCTTGGTTTAGTCTAAAGTTTAAACTATCTCCCTTTGGGAAGGTACATCCCTGAAAGGCTCCCAGTAAGCAGGCATTTGATAAGGTCATCTGACTTCTAAGTTTGTTGAAGAGAAGGTGATCATATAAATCATTCATTCTATGCTAACTAGAAATTATTATGTACATGTTACCACCCAAAAGAAAAGATGCCTTGGAACATATATTTATAGGTGTATTCCTGAGACATTTTAGCCTAACTCCAATAGTTTACAGATGAGAAAACTGAGACCTCATAATATAATCAAGGTTATACTAAGTAGGAACTAGCAGATTATGGATTTGAAGCTAGGTCTTTTGACTCTACATCCAGCACAATTTCTACTATGACATCACCATGAAAAAGTTATTTCTGAGAATAAACAAGGTAACTGAAAGTTTCTTTCCTTGGCATGAAACCCAAAAATATTCACAACATTTTCCAACTAATTCAATGAAATACAGAGATCAGCCCAGTGATCAGTAATTCCTTCTCCAGCCCTTTGATGTGATTTGACTTGATGAATATCAGAGACTGGAAGATAGAAGGGCAAACTGTAGGGGCAAGAGATCAAGTGCTTTCAATGTTGCTAGGCTCCAGCTTACCAAAGGTTTGCTCCAGTTTCAGAATGTTCTTGAGAGGATGCCAATTCAAAGTACAGCATGTTTTACACAGAACTTTTCAAGGTTAGATTTTTTTTTTTTTACTCCATTCTTATAAATTAGCAGGAAAAGCTCTTTGGCCCTGGATGACAAGAGTTCTGTTCCTGCAGTCAGTGGGTGGAGAAAGCACTTATTCAGCTAATGGTAGTAGTACAGAGTTGCCAAGGCTCCCTGAGGTCTAATCCAAAGCCACCTGTCTAATGGAAATCCTGCTGGTAGAATAGACAACTTCTCCCTGCAATCTCACAAAGACTGGGCGGAGCTGAGCAAGGGAGCTGTCCAAAGTAGATGGAATCAGCATTCAAAAGCATTTTGCAATTATTGCAATGTATTAGAGATTGCTAGTTTAGAGTTCAGGACTTTTAGTTAGGAAGGAGAAAGTGAACAAATCTCTCAATGGAAAAGGGGGAGAGGAAATGGAGAGGGAGAATATTCATGTCTCTGAGAGAGAGAGAATCTTTTAAATAAAATAAATGAGTTAATACACCTTCAAAAACCATTTTCTCTCTTTGCATTGTAGAGGCTGACCCAACATTAAAATTGAATATAAGCATAAGTAATAATATTGGCTATTAATTAACCCTGCCCTAGAATGTTTCACAAAGTGACCAATTCATATATACTTTCCCTCTCACTCAGACTTGCTCCATAAGGTGCAAGTGGAATAAGAGAAAACAAAAATCACCTTCTGAATTATTCACTGTTGTGACATAAAATGCCTTTGAGGAGGGGGTACAAATAGGCAATGATATCCAAGGATGAGTTAAGCTAATACATCTAAGAAACCATTGCAGCAGGGTGGAGCCAAGATGGTGGAGTGAAGACACGACTCTCTATGATCTCCTCTGACCTTCTCTCAAACCAACAGCAGATTAAGCCTCTAAACTGGTTCTGGAGTGAAAGCTCCCCCAAATATTTGGACTACAACACATTCCCAGAAGAAGCTACTTTGGAAGAGCTTCAGAGCAGCAGGTCTGTTTCAGACAGGCAGGGGGTCAATCAGTTTGCCGAGCTCAGACGGCAGCTCCAGGAGAGGACAGGAAGCCAGGGCTGGGACTCGACTGGCAGATTCTAAGTACCTGAGAAGTCCCTGTGAGATTCTTGAGCCATTCTGCCCTGGTTGCAGGCAGGTGCTTTGGCAGATCTGCCTTTTGTAAAAGGGAGATTGTAAACCACTGTGAACATGGGACCCAGCTCAGATAGCCCAACACCGGAAGTCAATCAGCCAAATTGCCCCAGGGCAAATTTAAAGCAGCTGCCACTCCTCTGCTTTAAACAGACCTCAAGCTTTAAAAAAAAAAAAAAAAAAGCTCTCACCATAGACAGCTTTTATAGAGAGCAAGAAGAACAGTCCCTAAATCATGAAGTTCATAAAGATAAAGCAACTCCAGAGGAAGCCAAAAAGGGGGACATGAGCTGGTCCCCATTTCACAAAGCTTTCCTGGAAGATTGCATAAAGAATTTCAAAAAAGAGTTAGAAGAAAAATGGGCAAATGAAACGAGATCATTGCAAGAAGGAATGGAAAAAGCATATAATGCCCTACAAAAGAGATATGAAAAAGACACCAATTCACTGAAAAACAAAATTGGTGAAATGGAAAAAGACTGCAATGAACAAAAAAATTCAATTGGCCAGTTACAAAAGGAGCTAAAAAAGGTAACTGAAGAAAATAATACATTAAAAATTAGAATTTAACAAATGGAAGTGAGTGACTCAATAAGACTTAAAGAATCAGTCAAACAAAAACAAAAAAAAAATGAAAAAAATAGAAAAAAAATGTGAAATATCTCCTAGGAAACTGTTGCACTAAAAACTAGAACCTTTTGACACCTGGACTCCTTTTCTTCCCTATCACTGAAAGAGAATGGAGTAGAGGCTATGTTTATGCCAATATTTATAGTGCTTTAAAGTTTGTAAAGTATTATATATACATACATACATATACAAACTCCAGAACTAAAATATAGTTGTTTATTTGTACCACTTAAAGGCATTTTATGTCAGGACAGTGAATAATTCAAAAGGTGATTTTTTTTCTTTTATTACATACATATATCTATTCATTTTATCTTTGAAATAACATTATTATTCCTATGTTAAAGATGAAGAAACTGAGGCAGATAAAGGTTAAGTGACATGCCCAAGGTCACAGTTACTAAGTATCTGAGAGAGAATTTGAACTCAGATCTTCCTGATTCTAAGGCCAACACCCTATACATTATAACATCTATATAGAAGCATGAGTTAGTATTTTTGAAATCTAATAAGCATCAAACGATGTAGCATTTATAAGCTGAGACCTTTTTTCTGGCTAATAATTCCTTAAGGCTTTGCTTCAAGCTTTAGTAATTACTTGAGGAATGTGACACTATGTTCAATCGATTTTTATATAGAAAAATTTCAGCATCTGAAACTTTTTCCATTTCTGCAAATATAAACTCTCCTATTTTCAACACTAGGGCAACTTAACGCAAGAGGTGGAAAGCACCAAGGTTAATTTCAATTAATCTTCACCCCCATGAAAATTTAGTTTTCTTCCTGACTCGTAAAACCAATGACAAAAAGAAAATGGATCCTTTGGTTGCCAGAATCAGTTTGCAATCATGCTGTTGTCCACCCCTTCAGCCATAAAGGGAGTAAAGTGATTGGGATGGGGAAGAAGTTTACAAAGGCTAAAGAAAATACATTTTTAGGAAACTTCTTTACTAGTTAAAATATCTCTCATAGCTGGAATTCTTGAAGGGAAGAGTTTATATCAGGACTGAGGTTTCCTTCTTTCTACCTAATTTGGTTGAATTCAGGCTTGTGTTAAATGTCATATTTTCCTTTGGTTGCATATTGTTGATCTGCAATTTCCTTGAAACTTAGTATGATCCAGTGATTGAAATTTCCTTTCCCAAAGTATTTGTAGTATTTCAGAATTCCCTGGTTCCCTAAGGTTTCTAATTTCTTTAAATTAGTCATAAATAAAATTTTCTAAATAACTACTTGTTATGTGCTGTGGACATTGTCATAAGTTTTGGGGATAAAAGAATGGCAAAAGATAATTTAATGGGGAAGATAACATGAAAAACAACTATGTATAAACATGATATACACAAAAATTAGGATAACCAATAGAGGAAAGGCATTAGAATTAAGGGGGAATTGGAAGGAAATCAGGATACCTAGGAAGGAGAGATGAGGAGGGAGAGAATTCTGGAGTAGAATGTCTCGTGTATAGCACAGCAAAGAAACTGGGATAACTATAACACAAAATATGTGTCAAGGAATAAGAGGAATTAAATAAGAATAAGAAATGTGAGGGAGGGGCAAGTTATTGAGGGACTTTGAATGAATGAGGATTTTATACTTGATCTTAGAGATGACAGGGAGCTACTGGAATTTATTGGATAGAAAAATAACATAGTCAGACTTATACTTAAGTAAAATCAGTTTGATAGTTGAGTAAGGGCAGATTCCAGTTATATCTTCCAAATCACAACTTTCCCCAGCAGTTTCACTATATCACCAGTTGGTATAAGAAATTAAATGGGAGTTCTGGGTGGAGCTAAGATGGAAGAGAGTAGACATGACTCTCTGTGACTTCCTCTGACCTTCTCTCAAACCAATAGCAGATTAAGCCTCCAAACTGGTTTTTGGAGTGACAGAACCAACAAATATTTGGAGTACAACAACTTCCAGAAGAAGATACTTTGGAAAAACTTCAGAACAAGTCTGTTTCAATTGGGCAGGGGGACAGTTTGCCCAGTGCAGACCACAGCATAGAGAGCACAGGTCAAGAAGCTGGGAAGGAGGGAGGGAGGAAAGGGAAGAAGGGGCAGGGAGCCAGAGCATTTCAACTTGCTCTGGGGAATCTTCTCTGAGGCTCTTAAGTTACTCTGTCCTGGTTGCAAGCATATGGTTTATCAGATTTGCTGTAAAATACAAAAAAGTAAACACAAAAAGCAATTGTAAGCCACAGAGCCCTGGAAAAACTTGGGACCTGGCCACAATTACCCAACATTGAAAGTCAGTCAGAAACACTGGCCCCAGGGCAAACTAAAGCAGCTGACATTCCTTTGCCTTAAGAGCACATATCAATCCTTTAAAAAATGAACAAAAAAAGTAAAAAGAATTCTAACGATAGACAACTTTTATGCAGAGAGGGAGAACAGACCTCAAACCCTGAGGTTCCTAAAAGCAAATCAATTCCAGATGAAGCCCAAAGGGAAAAATGAGCTGGTCCCTATTTCACAAAGCTTTCTTGGAAGATTTCAAAAAGGATCTTAAAAGAGAGTTAGAAGAAAAATGAGGAAAGGAAATGAGGTCTTTGTAAGAGGGTATGGAAAAAGAAAAACAGAAAATATCTGAAGAAGACTCCTTAAAAATAGATTTGATGAAATGGGGAAAGCATATAACTCCTTAAAAACAGATATGAAAAAGATACCAATTTGGTGAAAAACAGAATTTGTGAAATGGGAAAAAAAATGCAGTGAACAAAACAATTCAATAGGCCAAATATAAAAGAAGCTTAAAAAGGTAACTGAAGAAAATAATGCACTGAAAATTAGAATTGAGCAAATGGAAGTGCATGACTCAATAAGACTTCAAGACTCAGTCAAACAAAACCAAAAAAAAGTGAACAAATAGAAGAAAATATATATACCTCTTAGGAAAAACAACTGATCTGCAAAATAGATCTAGGGAGACAATCTAAGGATTATTGAATTTCCTGAAAGCCTTGATTGAAAAAAAAAAAAAGAGCCTAGACATCATCTTTCAGGAAATCATTAAGGAAAACTGCCCTGATGTCCTAGAATCAGAAAGCAAAGTAGCCATTGAAAGAATTCACTGATCATCTCCTGAAAGAGACCCCAAAATGAAAACTCCAAGGAATATAGTAGCTAAATTTCAGAATTATCAGATCAGGGAAAAAATAATGCAGGCAGCCAGAAAGAAACAATTCAAATATTGAGGAGCTACAATCAAGATTACCCAGGACCTAGCAGCTTCCACCTTAATGGATTGAAGGGCCTGGAATCTGATATTCTGAAAGGCAAAGGAAATTGGACTGAGCTTTATCTTTCATAGAAGAAGATGGACATTTAATGATATAGATGGATTTCATTTATTTCTGATGAAAAAAACAGAGCCGAACAAAAAATTTGATTTCTAAATACAGAACTCAAGAGAAGCCAAAAAAAAAAGTAAAAGAAAAGAACTTTTGAGAACTGTATCTCTGTTATGGGTATACTTAGAGAGGGTAGGTAAAATTTTATTTGATTGTGACAATATGAAAAAGAAACTACAGGTGGATGGGGGATTGTACTGGAAAAAGAGGAATATGGAGGTAAAATGAGGGAAATTATATCTCACAAAGAAGCAAAGAAGACCTGTTATAATAAGGGAAAAAAGGGAGGGGAATGAACATTGTGTGAATCTTACTCTCATCAGATTTGGCTCAAAGGGAGAATATCAGACATATTTGGTTTCACAGAGAAATTTCTCTTACTTTATAGGGAAGTGGGAGGGAAAAGGGGAAAATAAAGGGAAAGGCTAATAAAAGGGGGGAAATAGGTAGTAGGAGATTCTAAAGGGGAAGGGCTGTTTGAGGGAGGTGGTGGTCAGAAGCAAAATACTGGGGAGGAAGGAAAGGCAAAAGGAAAGAGAAAAACATAACTTGGAATAAATAAGATGGCAGGAAATAAAGAATTAGTTATTTTAACTGTGAATGTGAATGGGATGAACTCTCCCATAAAATGGAAGTGGATAGCAGACTGGATTAAAAGCCAGAATCCTACAATATTTTGTTTACAAGAAACACATTTAAAGCAGAATGATACACATAGAGTAAAGGTAAAAGGCTGGAACATAATTTATTATGCTTCGGGTGAAGTAAAAAAGTAGGGGTAGCCATCCTGATCTCAGATCAATCAAAAGCAAAAACTGATTTAATTAAAAGAGATAAGGAAGGAAACTATATCTTGCTAACGGCTACCATAGATAATGAAGCAATATCTATACTAAACATATATGCACCAAGTAGTATCCAAATTCCTAGAGGAGAAGTTAAGAGAGCTTCAAGAAGAAATAGACAGAAAACTATACTAATGGGGCATCTCAACATTGCTCTCTCAGAACTAAATAAATCGAACCACAAAATAAATAACAAAGAAGTTAAAGAGGTAAACAGAATTTTAGAAAAGTTAGGTATGATAGATCTTTGGAAATAATTGAATGGAGACAGAAAGGAATATACTTTTTTCTTGGCAGTTCATAGAACCTATACAAAAATTGATCATGTATTAGGGCATAAAACCCTCAAAATGAAATGCAAAAAGGAAGAAATAGTGAATGCATTTTTTTTCAGAGCATGATGCAATAAAAACGCATGCAATAAAAGGCCAGGGGAAAATAGATCAAAATTAATTGGAAACTAAATAATCTAATACTAAAAAATTAATGGGTAAAACAACAAATCATAGACACAATCAATAAGTTCATCCAAGAAAATTACAATAATGAGATAACATACCAAAATTTGTGGGTTGCAGTCAAAGCGGTTATTAGGGTAAATTTTATATCTCTAGATGTTTACTTGCATAAAATAGAAAAAGAGAAGATCGATGAATTGGGCTTACAATTAAAAAAGCTTGAAAAAGAACAAAATAAAAACCTTCAATTAAATACCAAATTGGAAATTCTGAAAATAAAAGGGGAGATTAGTAAAATTGAAAATAAGAAAACTATTGAATTAATAAATAAAACTAAGAGTTAGTTTTATGGGGAAAAAAAAAACAGGAGCAGCTAGGTGGCGCAGTGGATAGAGCACCAGCCCTGAAGTCAGGAGGACCTGAGTTCAAATCTGGTTTCAGACACTTAACATTCCCTAACTATGTGACCCTAGGCAAGTCACTTAACCTCAATTGCCTCAGCAAAAAAGCAAAAAAAAAAAAAAAAACAAAAAAGGATAAGCCTTTAGTTAATTTGATTAGAAAAAGGAAAGAAGAAAATCAAATTGTTAGTCTCAAAAATGAAAAGGAAGAACTTTCCACCAATGAAGAGGAAATTAGAATGATTAGGAGTTATTTTACCCCACTATATGCCTATAAATTTGATAATTTAAGTGAAATAGAAGAATATTTATAAAAATATAGATTCCCCAGGTTAACCGAAGAGGAAATAATTGTCGATAGTACAAAATATTTGGGAATCTATCTGTCAAGGAAAAGTCAAGAACTATATGAACACAACTACAAAACACTTTCCACACAAATAAAATTAGATCTAATCAGTTGGGAAAATATCAAGTATTCATGGGTAGGCCAAATGAATATAATAAAAAGTGACAATACTACCTAAATTAATCTACTTATTTAGTGCCATACCAATCTGACTCCCAAGAAATTACTTTACAGATCTAGAAAAAATAATGACAAAGTTTGTCTGGAAGAATAAAAGATCAAGAATTTCAAGGGAATTAATGAAAAAGTGCCAATGAAGGTGGCCTAGCTGTGTCAGACCTAAAACTATATTATAAAGCAGCGGTCATCAAAACCATTTGGTACTGACTAAGAAATAAAATAGCCAGTGAAATAGGTTAGGTTCACCCGACAAAATAGTCAATAACTATAGCAATCTACTGTTTGACAAACCCAAAGACCCCAGCTTTTGGGATAAGAACTCACTATTTGACAAAAACTGCTGGGAAAATTGAAAAACTAGTAAGGCAGAAACTAGGGATTGACTCATACCTAACACCATATACCAAAATAAGGTCAAAATGGGTTCATGATTTAGACATAAAGAGTGATATTATAAACAAATTAGAAGAACACAGGATAGTTTACCTCAGATCTATGGAGAAGAAAAGAATTTGTGGCTAAAGAAAACTGGAACTCATTATTTAACACAAAATAGATAATTTTGATTATAATAAGTTAAAAGGTTTTTGTACAACCAAAACTAATGCAAAAAGGATTAGAAGGGAAGCAATAAATTGGGAGAATATTTTTACATTTAAGGGTTCTGATAAAGGCCTTATTTCTAAAAGATAGAGAGAATTGACTCAAATTTATAAGAATTCAAGCCATTCTCCAGTTGATAAATGGTCAAAGGATATGAACAATTTTCAGATGAAGAAATTATAACCATTTCTAGTCATATGAAAAGGTACTCTAAATCACTATTTATCTGAGAAATGGAAATTAAGACAACTTTGAGATACCACTACACACCTCTCAAATTGGCTAAGATGACAGGAAAAAGATAATGACAAATGTTGGAGGGGATGTGTAGAATTGTGAACGGATCCAGCCATTCTTGAGAGCAATTATGAACTAAGTTATCAAACTGTGCATACCCTTTGACCCAGCAGTTTCTACTGGTTTCAGATACCAAAGTGAAGTTAAAGGAGGGAAAATGTGCAAAAATGTTTGTGGAGCCCTTTTTGTAATGGCAAGAAACTGGAAACGGAATGGATGCCCATCAGTTGGAGAAGAGCTGAATAAATTATAGTATACGAATGTTATGGAATATTATTGTTCTATAAGAAATGATCAGCAGGATGATTTTGGAGAGGCTTGGAGAGATTTATATGAACTGAAGCTAAGTGAAATGAGCATAACCAGGAGATCATTGTACATGGCAACAAGAAGATTATACAATGATCGATTCTGATAGACATAATTCTTTCCAACAATAAGATGATTGAGGCCAGTTCCAATGATCTTGTGATGAAGAGAGCCATCTACACCCAGAGAGAGGACTGTGGGAACTGAGTATGGATCATAACATAGCATTTTCACTCTTTTTGTTGTTTTTTTGCATTTTGTTTTCTTTATTTTTTTCCCTTTTTGATCTGATTTTTCTTGTGCAGCAAGATAATTGCATAAATATGTATGCATATATTTGATTTAACATATATTTTAACATATTTAACATATATTCGATTGCTTGACATCTAAGGGAAAGAGTGGGGGGAAGGAGGGGAAAATTGGAACACAAGGTTTTGCAAGGGTCAATGTTGAAAAATTATCCATGATACATTTTGAAAATAAAAAACTTTAATAAAAAATAAAGAATATGAACAAGAAAAAACTGGGAAAAAAAGAAATTAAATGGGAATTTTGAAGAAGTTTTGTAGAACCTGCAGCTGACAGATAAAGGCCAGCAGATGACACTGAGCTTCTCTGGTATGAAAGGAGACCAAAAAATTTTGTGGGGAGTTTTCAGATCTTGGGGTCCCCAAACCTCATGATGTGGAAGGGATAATTGCAGTGTGAGGAAAGATTTGAGTCAAGGAGACTTGTCCAGGGTTGAATAGCTGGAGTGTGGCAGAGATTGGCCTGTACCCTGTCTTCCTGACTTGGAGGCTAGTTCTCTATCTACTACTCCAAACTCCCTCTTGACAACAAGGTAATAATAATTAATTAACTGATTTTAATGTCTGCAAAGTATTTTTTGTCTACTATATCTTTTGAGCTTTATGACAATGAAACAGGAGGAATGAATGTAGGGTATGATTAACACCATTTTACAGATAAGGGAACTTTAAGTCAGAGAGATAACAATGCCTATTGCCTATGGCTATTCAGACTATAAAATTCAAAAAAAAAGATTTGGACCAGCTTCTACTGGACCTAATGTACCACATCTATTCCAGGTTGCTTTTTAAATTTTTATTTTATTTTATTTTTAATTTATGGAATAAAATAAGCAGTTCCATAACAGTAAATTTCAAAAGATAATTGTTTATAAAACTGCAAATCTAGTATGCACAACTTGCTATGCCTTTCAAATATACAACAAAATTATTACATAAATTTCTCTTTTTCTTCCCTCCTCCATTCCCTGCCCTAGAGATGGCTACCATTAGATACAAATAGGTATATATACATACACGTATATGTGTGCATGTATAATATGTATGTAGATATATGTTTGCATATATAAATTCTACACATATTTCTACTTATCAGTTCTTTCTCTGGATACAGATATTGTATATCCTTTATAGTTAAATTGGGTATTTAAAATAGACAAAATAACTTATTCACCAAAAGTCATTCTTAAAACAATATTGTTATTATATACAGTGTTCTCTTGATTTTGCTCATTTCACTCTTTGTTATTTCTTGCAAGTCTTTCCATGTTTTTCTAAAATCATTGAGTTTATAACTTCTTATACCACAGTAGTATTCCATCTTAATTATATTTCACAATTTCCTCATCATTCCCCAATTGATGGGCATCTTTGCAATTTCCAGTTTTTTTGCCACCAGAAAGAGAACTGCTATAAACATTCTAGAACGTATAGGTTCTTTTCCTTTTTTTATAATCACCTTTGGAAACAGACCACATGGTGATATTGCTGGAGCAAAGGATATAGGTAATTTGATAACTCTCTGGGAATAATTCCTGATTGTTCTCCAAAATGGTTGGATCATTTCACAATTATACCAACAATGAATTAGTGTCTCAGTTTTTCTATAATCTCTCCAAAATTTGTTACTTTCCCTATCATTTTAGCCAGTCTGGTAGGTGTAAAATAATATCTCAAGACTGTTTTAATTTATATTTCTCTAATCAGTAATGATTTAGAACATTTTATATGACTATTGACGGTTTTGATTTCTTCACTCAGATGCCTGTTCATACCTTTTGACCATTTATCGATTGGGGAATGACTCATATTCTTCTGTATTAGAATATTGTGTGTGTGTGTGTGTGTGTGTGTGTGTGTGTGTGTGTGTGTATACTTCACTCTCCATGGTATCTTTTAATCAAAATGTAGTTACCTTATTTATCTCTTTTAATTATATCTATTTTAGTCATGACTTTGTCTGACATAATTGCTATTCCTGACTTTTTTGTGCCAGCTAAAGCATAACAAATTCTACTCCGACCCAGATTATTACTTTCCAAGTCACTCCATTACTATTCCACAATACTTTCCTAGTTCAAGTAGATCTGAGGTTACTCCCTGATTATTTGAATACAATAATTTTGATGGTGTTATCACATTAGAAAAAATGAGGTTAGGAAAACTCCCTTCACCAAAGAAATAAAAGTGTGAACAAAAGATTGGGAATGCAAATATATGGAAACATATAGACAAAAATCACACATGAAGAAAGAAAAAAAAATAAGCATTTATTAAACATTTACTCTGTGCCAGGTATTGTGATAAATATTTTACAAACATCATTTCATTTGATCCTTAACAACAACCCTAAGTGGTTATTATTATCTCCATTTAATATTGAGAAAATTGAGACAAACAGAGGATGTGACCCAGGTACAAGATCATATACTTAGTAAGTGTCTGGAATTACATTTGAACTGGATCTTACTGATTATAGGTTCACCACACTATATACTGTGCCACCTAGATGCCTCTCTAGTAGGCACATTGTTGTTCAATCATTCAGTTGTATCTAATTCTTCATTAGCCCATGATTATACTGTCTGTGAATTTTTCTTGGCAAGGATACTATAATGGTTTGTCATTTTCTTCTCCAGTGGGTTAGTTAGGTGACTTGTTCAAGGACACAAAGTTAGTAAGTGTCTGATGCTGTATTTGAACTCAGATCTTTGTGGCTCTAGACTTAGTATTCTATTCACTGAGTCACCTAGTAGCAGAACCAGTAGAGGGTACAGATTCATTTATCAATGAAATCAATGTAATGAATATGTAATAATGTAATGTAATTTTGTACAATATAAATGGATATGACATTTACAGTTATTGGAGAAAAAGAGTGGTAGTTTTTAATTGATAACAATGTTGATCATGTATTCTGATATCATGGCATTGGATTATATCGCATCTTGAGGCAATGTGGACATACAGCTTCATGGCAATGCCCCTAAATTACATGTATGAGAGACAAAAATGCTTGCACCCAAAATTCATATGGCCATACTCAGTAAAATTGTGATGTTAAATAAATGTCACCAATGCTTATTTTAATCCGGTCAGTGACCAACCCTCCCTATCCTTCAAATACCTTCTCCTTTTAGTATTCTCCTTCCTATACAAAAAAAGGAAGAGTCTGATTTACTCTTTTATTGTTAGATTGATTATATTTCATTATGCTCCCTCAACCTGGCATTTTGTAGTTTAAAATATGAACTTCCTTTTTTCATGACACTTATATGTCTTCTGCCACTATCTTTCTGGATGAGGCATCCTCACTCCTTAACCAACATTAATCCTTTTATCTGCTTAAGTCCTCTCATTCCATCCCATCTCTTCCAAAACATTGCCACTTATCACCTCAACTCTATCACTTACTTTCAATCTCTCCCTGTTTACTGGCTTCTTCCCTATGACCTATAAATATACCTATGTCTTCCTCATCTTGGAAAAAATCCTTCTTGATCCTTCCATTCCCACTAAATATTGTCCAAAATTTCATCTGCCTTTGTTGGCTAAACCTCTTGAAAATGTTGTCTAACAATAAATGCTTCCACTTTCTTCTCCGCTCATTCTCTTCTTAATTCCTTACAATCTAGTTTCTGATGTTATTGTTTCACTGAAATTCCTTTTTCCAAAGCTGCCAGCCATTTTCTACTTGCCAAAATTAATGACTTTTTCTGAGTCTTCAATTCTCCTTGATCTCTCTAACTTTTGATACTGTTGATCACTTTTTCCTCTTTGATATTCTTTTCTCTCTAGATTTTTGGAACACCACCCTCTCCTAATTCTCATCCCAATTATCTGACTACTACTCAGTCTTCTTTGCTGGATCTTCATCCTGATCACTCTATAGATGTCCTTCAGGGTTGGGGAACCTCTTGTCTTCTCCTATATCACTCCACTTGGTCATCTCATCAGCTTTTACAGATATAATAAGCATCTCTACGATGATGATTCTCAGATCTACTTATCCTGCCCCAACTTCTCCATTGACCTCCAATCTTAAATTTCCAACTCTCTTTCAGACAACTTAAAGCAGATGTCCAATAAACATCTTAAATTCAATAGGCCACAAACAGTACTCATTATCTTTCCCCTAAATTTTCCTTTCCCACCTTCTATGTTACTGTAGAGGAAATATTATCTTCCCATTCTCTCAGACTTGTAACCTAGGAATCATCCTCAATACCATGATAACCCTCATGCTGGTTCCTCCCCCACAGATCTTTCATTTACCTTCATTCACTCAACCCTGTCCTTTTTCCTGCTTAAGTACAAATTGAAGTCTTCTTTCCTCAAGTGTTCTGCACAAACCTTTCCTGTTGTGTATTTCATATTCACAATTGTTCTACAATTTGCATTTAATAATGGTTTTGCCTGCAAACTCTCTGATCCAATATTCTGAAATACATCCTTGTGCCTTATATTTTGTACCTATCTCTATTTATAAAGTTTCTGATACAGATGTATAAATTGGAACGGAAGTATTGCTTAGAACACTCAGCAATGGAACAAAGAATTTGAGTATAGCACTTTGAAGTTCTCATTCAAGTTCTAGAGGCATAGTTCCTAATCTTTTTTTGTGTTGTGGACCCCTTTATTAATCTACTGAAACCAATGGACCCCTTCTCAGAACAATTTTTAAATGCATAAAATAATATGATTACCAAGGAAACCAAATTATTTTAAAATACAATTATCAAAATAATTTTTAAAAACAAATTTATAGGGGAAGATTTTGGGAAGATGACAAAGTAGGTCAGAAAATTTCAATTTCACCAGATTTCCCCCACAAGCAGAACAAATTTGTGCTTCAGGGCAAACAAATTTCTGAAACAGAAATAAGATGGGACAGAACAGAGGTCCTCTTGGAACAACCTGATAAGACCCCAAAGAAAGCCCCCAGGTCTGGGGTTTAACCTGTGTGAAGTTTAAATACCTCCAGGCTAACTCTACAGAAAAATCAAGTGGAGAACTCTCAGGCTAGCTGGGTTCTGAAATAGGATCAGCCACAACTCCAGGAACTTTCATCTCCTGGATAATGTGGAGAGTTGGAAATCTGAGTCCAGAAAGATTGAGGGAATCTCTACTTAATAGGAAATCCAGCTGTGCTTAGATACAGCCCTGAGTGAGAAAAAACTAGCACATCTGGTGAGTACAGAAGCAGTGGGGCAGGGGTGCTGCTGGCTGTGGGCACTTGTAAGAAGGTAAAGTTTTTGGTTTGAAGTTCCAAGTCAGAGAGGAAAGCTGAAGTAAAGCTAGAGACACCATTTGCCTCACCCCAGGACTAGAAGTATTTACACTAATAGTTCTTATTTAAAAAAAAAATTAACAGGCAAAGAAGAAAGAATCCAATTATAGAAATTTACTGTGTGAATAGGAAAGACTGGGGTTCATCTTTAGAGGAGACCAGTAAAGTTTTAAAAAGCCTCTTCTATCCCAGAGAGTAATGTTAGATAGCTACCTGCCCAGAAAGAATTTACAGAATTAAAAAAAGTTTTCAAAAATCAAATGGATGAAATTGAGAAAAACTAAAGAAGGAAGAAGAAGAAGGAAGGAAGAAGAAGAAGGAAGAAGAAAGAAGAAGAAAGAAGAAGAAGAAAGAAAGAAAGAAAGAAAGAAAGAAAGAAAGAAAGAAAGAAAGAA